>APFE031752703.1:6660-53962 GCA_000404065.3 Pinus taeda | reverse complement strand
GCTTGCTCTTCAGTTACACATGCCCCCATAGCGATGTCCCTTGCAATCTGGGGGACAAAGGAGGTAGTAAACCAGTCGGTAAGGAGGAAATCAGGTATCCAAAACATGATTAACCTGCGACGCCTTCCCCATTCATGAATATGATCGGAGATATGTGTCGCAGTGCTCTGTTTAAGAGACGTAAGGAGATGAGTCCCCGTCTCGTACCGAATGGGTAACTGAAAGTGATCCAAGAATGCCATAGCCAGTGAATTGAAATCATGGAATGATGCACGAGACAATTCGATATACCATTTTGCTGCCGAACCCGTGAGAGTCCTTTGAAAGAGGCGAAGTCGGATCGAATCATCAAGCCATGAATTCGACGAACACCATAAGTGATACGTCATGACATGGGCCTGAGGGTCCTCTCCAGCCTTCCCATCAAATTTGGGACAGTCACTTGGAATTTTAGTTGGAACTGGTGGCCACTATGGATCATGCAGAATGGGATCATTTGTCAGCTTTGACACATCAGGCAGTTCCAACGTAGCTAGAAATGGTAATTGAGGATTAAACGACATTTGCGGCGGATATGAGGTGGAACCAGAATTCCATCCAGCTCCAGGTTGCCCCCATTATCCTTGTCCTGATGGACCAGGTCCGTAAGGGCCTTGTCCATAAGGGTTTTGTCCGTAGGGGTTGTTCCTGAAACCAGGTTGCTGGTTCTGCCCCCCAGCGCCCCATTGGTTACCATATTGACCAGCAGGTTGTTGATAATTCGGTTGAAGATTACCCTGCGGTTGTTGGTAATTCTGATAAGGGATGTAAGGATTCTGTCCCTGAGGTTACTGGTATCCGTACTGAGCCTGTGAAACAGGCAGCACTTGATATCCACCAGAATGCAAGGGCTGGGATTGGTACCCACCAGAATATGGAGGCTGGGCCTGATGCCCGCCAGAGTACGAAGGCTGGGATTGGTACCTGCCTGAGTACGGAGGTTGGGATTGATACCCACCCGAGTAAGGAGGTTGGGATTGCTGCCCACCTGAATACGGAGGTTGGGATTGATACCCACCTTGATATGGATGTTGGGATTGGAACCCACCTGTAAGAGGAGGTCGGGATTGATACCCGCCTGCATTCTGAGCCGTCTGGCCAGGGGGTCGAATCGGTTGGATTTGGGGTGGCCTCACTTGTCCAAAAGGTCGAGCTTGCTGGGTGAGGGGTGGCCCTTGTGCAACCGAGTTTTTTCCCTGGTGACCAGAGGGTTGCGGGGTGGTAGGCCGGCCTTGCTACATGTAAGGCGGGCCTCTTTGCCCAGAAGGGTTTCCTTGCTAGTTTACGGGTTGACCTTGTTGCCCATGAGGTTGTGCCTGGTTCCCGTAGGGCTGCCCCGAAGGGTAGCCTTGTTGGGTACCTGGTTGACCTTGTTGAGCATTGGGTTGTCTCGAGTTTCCTGAAGGTTGCCCAAAATAAGTAAACGCCGGACCACTAGAGACCGAAGGTTGTCCTTGATGAGGTTGTCCTTGTGGGCCTCCTTGTTGACCAAGGTAGTTTTGACCTGTAAACTGCTGCCCATAATCAGGCTGCACATAAGGTTGCTGGCCTTGGTAAGGTGGTCCCTGCTGTCCTCGTCCTGGATGGTACATGCCGCCACCATATCTAGTGGTGCCCCAATCCACGTTCAAAGGAACGGAAATTTCATCATAAGGAGTTTGAGGCAGAGAGGTGTACAAACGATGATTCTCGGCATCATAGTACGGACCTTGACTATCCAGGTTTTGGACATTACGCAAGTATTCATAAAATGCTTCCTCTTCTGTCATATGCTCAAAAGCAGGAGGAGCATCACTTGTAGGGTGCACAACTCTAGAAGAAGGAGACGGTTCACCACTCTGCGTTGGACCTCAAGATGGGCCCACGGTAGAAGTGACAGCGGATGAAGCTGTGACCGCACTCACAACTGGGGTTGACACTACGACACAAACGGTTGGGTTGGTGGGGACTTTCGTAACGGCAGAATGAGGGACTTGGGAAATAAACGATCCTGTGGTAGGGACGGCGTTGTGACCCTCAGAAAAGAACTGGTGAGCATCCCTCAATGACCTGTAACGCCTTGGCACCGTTTGCCCAGAAGACGTGACGGTGTAAGACATGGAGGTAACAGGGGATATAACAGGGGATATCGCCGGAATGGGAGTATCTATATCCGACATAACGGCCGGGCCACTAGACACTGGAGAAGCGTCACCCATATCGGATGAAGCCATCGAAAATGGAGTACCGACAGGAGTGGCAGGATGAGATTCATCAGAGGGTTCCCAAATAGGGTTGTAAAAGAACTCATAAAAATCATCTCCTGGAGCTCGAGAATTCAATGGTTGTACGCTTGGAATGATGGGAAAAGCGCCACAGACCGAAGTTTCGGGGGCAACAGAAGATGGGGACCCTTCTTCACTCAGGATCGAGGACGGAGTCGATGGATCCGCCAGGATGTCCCAACAAAGACCCTAAAGAAGCTAAGGATAAAACCTACTCAAACTAAACGCACACAAGATCTAACCGGGAAATATTTATTGTGGCCAAATGAATTTTAAGACGCAGGAACAAAACTTGATCTTTTCATGTTTCGAGAGTCGAGAAAAGGACGAAAAGATGACTCTATCTACTTCGAATGTTTAATGAGCATGAAGTGACAAGACGCTCACTTACACCTTTTCTTTTAGAGAGTCTGAAAAGGATCAAAAGTGACTACTCTGGAAATTCTAGGCAAAAAGGTTTGCCAAGCAACCCGTAAAACTGCTTATACACCTTGGCAATCAAATGAGAACCAAGGACTTCCCGTACTGCAGTCAATCTTCCCGAATGCTGTGTTCGGTGCGTTACGGTTTACAAGGCGGCAGGCTCGGCTTCCTATGGATAAAGGATGCAAGCCTAATGGAGTCTCCCCATATATACGCGACGGTACGTGAGAGCCCAATCCGTACTAGCACTTATCGTTTCACCGTGGAGGAATCACCCAACCACTCAACGTTAAGCTACTAGGTTTAAAGACGCCGGAACAAGTCTCTAGCCTAGACCTCTAGATGTTTACGTTAAGTTCCAATGCGTTTTTAGATAAATTTGGTTTATTTTACCGTTGATCTTGGATTAGGTTTGAGTTTCAGGCCCTACCGTATGATCTCTCAAAAACACCTAAATGCAACTATATGCCAAAGATCATCATTTTGTTCGATGAATTCTAGCTAAAAAGAGTTAAGGATCTTTCAAACGAGCAAAGCGAATTCAAGCAACCATGCAACCTAATGCAACTAATAGCAAGGAAATGAAACTTTTCTTTTGAAAACACAAAATAACGAAATGTTCTTTTCCTTTCAACTATCAATGCAAAATACACTAGTTGCTCTACTTTTCAATGACATAAAAGTTCTTTTAAAATGAGTTTGAGAGACAGCAACACCGAGCAAAAGGAATAAAATCACTCAATGAAAACACAACAAAGTTCCCAAGACACCGAAAACAGTTTTCCAAATCAAAGGAAAAACTAAGGTTTGGATGAGCTATGTGATCTAAGCTCAGCAAGACAAAAAGGAATTCAAGCAAGAAGGAGGCAAGTGTGAACTGATCGATCCAAACAATTGTGATCTATGCTTGGTAGTGAAGAAATCGAATCAACATAAAAATGGTGGTTCAATAATCGACACTAAAAATCAACCAGCAACAAGTAGTGAAAAAGCCTCAAGCAAATCAATAAGAGGGTTGTGGATGAACCTTGAATAGACAAGTAACCCAAGCAAATGGTTCCTCGATGAAACTTCTAAAGGGCTAGGTTACATGGTCTAAAAACACAAGACTCACTCGAATGAGATCAAAGAGAGAGTGCCCCTAACCAAAAGCAATCAAAACAAGCTAATTGAGGGACAAGAAACAACAGGGGATAAGAAAGATTGATGAATTCAGGAGATAAAGTTATAAAAACAACTTTTTAAGAATCAGCGCAAGTTACACACTAAGAACCCGAGATGATCAAGGGTCAGCGCAACTTTTACACAGACAACCCGAGCTGTCAGCGCAAATTTTACACAGAACACCCGCGCTGATCTCAGAAAACACAATCGTCGCGGGAATTAAGCTAGCAACCCAAGGTCAGCGCGGGTAAAAGCTAGAAAGTGGCGCTGACATCGCGACTATACACGTCTTTTCCGCGATCGTCGCGACTGTTAGGCGTAATTACGCAATGAACAGGATGTTACAAAAGGGTGAGCGTGATGACAGCGCGACTGTCAAAATTAAATCCGCGATGGAGCTCAAAAATAGTGATAGGCAAATCAAAACTCCCAAATCAAAACGGCCAATCTTTCAATCAAACAGGGGCATTTCCCAGATCAACCCAGGAAATGGAAGAGACTGATAATTAATCCTCAATCTTTGACAAGGAAAGCAATAATCAAATCAAAAAACAAGGATGAACTACAAAGAGACAAGCAAGCGGTCCCCAGCGGAGTCGCCAAATTGTTGGATAGGTAAATCCCCTCTACGGATAGAGGCGATCCCTACTAGCCCAACAGGGGTCTAGCAACAATCAAACAATGCTACACCGCAGGTTCCTAGTTGTAATTAACAAGTGGTTGAGAATAACCTACTTGGATTCCAACGCTTGTTTGTCGAAGAGATGATCCTCTCGCTCCTTCGCTCCAGCCGATCACAGTCCTCCACTATCCTCGCGGACGAACACCTGCACAAGCAAAAGAGAGCAAACAAGAGCGTAAAATCTACTAACAAAAACTATGTATCAGTCAGGAAGGATACAATTTACATCAATCATTCATTGGACAAATGGAAATGGAACCATAAGAGTAGTCATCTATCTTTATTAACAGAAAATAGAGTAAGGTACAACCGAAGTCCTGACGCTGAGTCCTTCTCTAGAGGGTCCAGCCAGCATATCTTCCAAGCATTCACCTTTGGAGCAAATCTCCCAAGTCAAAAGGTCTCTCTCTCACATACAAGGCAACAAGCTCATGACCTTCCTCAAGCTCAAAGCTATCCTCACACAACACACCAAATGCCTACAAAGAGCAGCACTAAAATGCACTAAGAATTCCTCAATCAAAGTCTATATGTTCCAAACTCAAAAACTAGCTGCTCATGGACAATGGAGGAGGCTTATAAAGAGAAGGAGTCTCCATGAATAGGTAAAGGATGAGCTTTCCCCCAAGATAAGTGGATGGTGAGTCGAACAGACGTCCCAGAGAAAGGATGGCGACCTCAACAATGTTAACAACCAAGTCTGGAGGGGTCTGGAAGGTTGGTTGTTAGAACAAATTCGCCCAAACAGGATCAGCGCGGGTGAGACACTGAGCTGACGCGCTGACATCGCAGATCAACTATAGAGGAGGTCCGGTCAGCGCCCAACAGGACAAACGGAGGGTGCGCTGTTCGTAAAATGGGACCAGCACAGAAAAGACGTGTGCTTCCGCGCTGGTAGCGCAACAACAACACTGACCTCCGCTTGTCAGCGCGATTATTTTATTAACAGACGCGATGATCCATTTAACTTAGGCAAAGAGGGTTTTTTATCCATTTTGAGGAGCATGAGTATAGGTGAATGTGGTTTATAGCACAGTAGGGAGACTGACATGATGGCAGTGACATTTTACTGTGTAACAAGATCTATGTACAAAAAGTAAATGTTTGATTCTTTATAGTCACAGCTCCCTCTTAACCTATTTTGTATGTTCATTTTCATTGTTACTTCATCAGATGCAATGTCAGTACTATAAATATCACGAAAATAATATCGAACATCAAGATACACATGCATAGATCCCCCAGAGATCATACACTAGTGGACCTGATAATCATCACTTTTTCTCCATGAGGTTATGTACCTCACATTCACTTCTACAGTTACTATTTAAAATAAACTACAGTGGGGACCATCTTATTTTACTCTAAATCTGAAGAAGAGGAACTATATCTCTTATTTATGTCTGATTTATTCTTTTCTAACACATATAATTGTTGGCTTAGGGGGTCCTGACCCAAGTTTAGAGTTAAATGTGCAAAACAAAACCCTACACTATTCGCCTTTTGGCATCAACCCACGTAGCGCTAGCTGAAGTCTCACCCGAAGTAGTATGGGGGGATGTTGGAACCAAGTTTTTTGCATCCATAGATCAGTGTGATTTCTTACTTCCCTAGATATGCCTTTGCACAGGCCTATAAGGCCCTTAGGGCTCGGTAATGCAACTCCCTTTAAATAGCTTCTAGACCTTCGCGAAGGTCTATGATTGCCCTTTTTAGACCCCTAACAGTTGATATATGCACTTACACACATTAGAAAATAACCCTAGATCTGAACTCGTGCGGATCTACTTAAGTATTTAATAAACATAACATATTGTATCATAATCTTCGTGAAAGTACTTAACATGCAATGCATACAGTTATTAAGACTTATTCCACAAAGTCGTGCATCATTAGATCAATATTTCATCAATACATTATTCATTCACAACATATATCACAATCATAAATCGACAGAAGTAAATAGATAAACACAAGAATTCTTCAGCAATCTTCTTTATTAATCTTCAATATGGTGTTACAGACCCAAAACTACCATGTGCACTCAAGTGCATGGGTCCACGCACTCAACTGCAGACTCTACTTTAGGCCTTCGCGCACTCAACTGTAGAGCCTTTCTATTTATATCTACTTGCTCCTTACCTTCCCTTTTTCCTTTCATAGACATAGACATGCCTTAGACTCTCTAAGACACACCTATTTATAGCTTTTGACATAAAATCCCATGGTCTACAGACCATGGGTGGATCTCAAAACTGACTCAAGTTTCACATAAACAAGGGGCTAAAACCCTTTTGACTCCTAATCATCTATGCACTCCACATCCACAAATCATGGAGACTTTAGATATTTTACAAAAATTTAAATCAAAACTTGGGTTTTTAACCCCAAAACTAACCCAGGGTACCCCATCCCAACAGGCCCCCAACACAAAGGTTGTGACTCGCTGTCAAGTCACTCGATTGGCACTACAATCTTGCTACGAATATTCCCTAGCTCCACTTGTACTACTACAACCTTAGTAGTGCTCTTCTTAACTTCCTGCTTAACTTTTTCCATTAGTTTCTCTGTAGTTGGTCCTTTCGTAGCCAGCTTCATTATTTTTGCATCTATTGTAAGCCGGTGAGATTTTCCTAAATGTTGGTTGAGACCTAGTAAGCTTCGTCTAACCAGGGCCCAAATCTAGCCTTAAGCAAGGCCTCCTTTTGTGCTGCTTCAACCTGCATGAAGAGTTGCTTCCCTTCCTGCAATTTGGTGAGGTGTTGTACTAGGGTAATGGATCACATCATTGCCCGAACTTCATCATACTGTTTCTGCAGCTCTCGGATATCTGTATTTAGTATCTACAGGTTTGGGTCTTCCTGCAGATTCTTCACCAATTCCATTTCCTGCTCAAATACGGCCAAGCAGTCAACAACTACGACATCTAATGTGGCCATACCTTGTTTTATGGCAGCTCTGCGCTGCTCCCTGACCTCGGGCGGAGTCGTAGACTGCAACTTTAGCTGCAACTCAGTGATTTTCATGTTGAGTTTGAAATGAACTCGTCCAACCTCTGCCTTTGCCTGATGCACTCCAGTAGCTAACTTCCTTATCTTAGCTTCTAGTTGTGTGTCTTTGGGAATGTGAAGCTCGGGCACTATTTTGCATGCCTCTGCAACTTCGAATTCCAACCGAAAACTCTGTGCCTGTAGCATTTCCTTTTCTTTCAAGGCCTGTGTTTTCTCAGCAAACATTTGTTTATTGTTCACCCTGTACTCACTTGCCAAATTGAGAGCACGATGCTCCTGAGCTCTTAATTCCTTCGTCACCCTTGCATGCAACACATGAAGAAGCTCATTGGGGAGTGTTGCAATGTTCAGCCCGACATTCTTAAGGGTGCTTAAGATGATGCGGTCATTGGCTGATTTTGCATGTAGGGACCCTTCTGGTAATGCAACAGTGCGAAGATCTAGGGTCCTTACCAATTCCTCAGCCTGACTCGTCCCTCATGCCAGGCTCACTTGTGTTGTGCTTACTTGACCTGCACCCACCTGTATCTTGTTAGCCTATATCTATAGCTTGTTCAGATCCTTTTGGATGTTCCCTAGTGTTTACATGTACTGTTTCTCAAACTGTTGCAGCACTTCAGTTGTAGTTTCACGTATTCTGTCCCAATCTCAATGAGATCGCCCTCCAATAATACCATGGGATCACCCTGCAAATTGTCTAATTTTTTCTTTTCAGGGGACCTTCTTGCTGCTCTTGTTTGCGCTTCTTTAGCCGAAATGGGGTGCTCTTCTCCTCATCTTCTTCATTACCTTATTTAGAATGTTCTTTCTCCTCGATCTCGGGCAAAGGGGATTTACCGCTTCTCTCTAACTCATGCTTCTCTTGCTCAACCTACTCCTTAGTAGTGCACTCCTTCTCCATTCAAGCCTTCTCTACAGCTTTCTTCTTCTGTTGAGCGGCCAAGTTTTTTGCAGCCTGCTTGGCTGCATCCTTTCTTTTCTGTGCGGATAACCTTCCCATGCCCTTACTAGTTCCAACATCCAAGTCTAAGGGGGCGCGCTACTCTGTTTGCCATCACTTGATTACCTCCTATATGTTTGTATCTGTGGCAAAATATGGCAATTCATGCCATTTCTGTTGTGGATCCTTCCTTGCCTGAATGTAAACTTGGTGGAAGTGAGCCTTAAATGCACCATAAGCTGACAACTATGTGTAGAAGGTTAAGGACAACCTTGGGCATTGGTTGATGGCCATGCGGAGGCTTTCTTCCATCAAAACCTAGAATATTTCTGTTTATGTTACCCACGTGGGGTCCTTTGTATCCCATAGGGAGGCTATTTGTGCGGCCTCAAGTAATCCTTTTTCCAGTCGAGGAAATTGGTTGTCCTCCAGCAGCTCCCACATAACCAACACGATGGAGAGCAGCAATCAAGCATAATGGAATGTCTTGGTCTCATCCCAGACTTCACAAAAATTCACGAGGAATTCATTTCACAAGTACCTTGACCAGTTGAACTGCACACCCTTCACACATTGTACAGTTAGAGAGACCATGGGCGCCAAAACTTCATCTGCACGACACTTCCTCATTACTCTTCCTGCTAAAATTTGCATGGCAATTTGCACTGTGGGGTTTTTTATGGAGGTGATTGAGTATCCGCATGCCTTTTTCACAAGGGAAAATTCCCTCTTCATCTGTTCTACCAATCCCTTTTCTCTTGTTTCTCTACCAAACTCCTTGGCCAGATTCAAACCCTCATATGGAAGGTGTGTGATCCTATGGATAAGCATGTCAATGATGGGTATAATCCCTCCTAGACATAAGCACCCAACGTGCATCAGAGTAAGTATTTGGTGCACATAAATTGTGTTGATAGGAGTGCGGTGATAATGGTGCATTTACAACAGGTTCAACAATCCTGAATTCTCCACTCCACAGATCCATTCCATCTCTAGCGTGGTGACACCTGAGTCCGCATAGTAGATGTGCTTCATATATTTAGTTGTCGCTAAGTGAGGGAACCTGTCATGATCTGCAAAGTACCAGTCTTCCATCTTTAGCAAGGGGATCCACACAAGTCATGAACCTTCAAAAGGAACTTGCTCAAGCAACAGGGGCATAGAGATAGAGAATTTGTCTGAGTCTAGTTCCTTGGTGACCTTCGCTTCCCCTTGCACGGAGGGATATAGTCAGGCAACTTTTTAATGGGCCTTATTCCCTTAGCATCAATTTCCTTTGTGCCCTATCCTTCCTCCACCTCCAAATCAACGACCTTCTCAGACTTCTTGCCTTTCTTTTGTTTTTGAGTTGCAGAGTGCTTTCTGGGTGATTCACGTACTGGCACCTGCTTCTTTGTTTATCCTTCTTCAGTTTTTGGGTTTCTCTAGCTGGGGTAGGCTTCGGCCTAGGTGACCTCGACATCATAGACACAAGAGTCGAAGCTTCCATACTCACCACCTCTAGAGCATCTCCTCTAGAAGCCACATCACAACCAGCACTTACAATCTCTACAAGGCTTGGTACTAGCATTTTTTTAAGGATGAATTTCTAATTTAACTCTAATAACTTGGCAAATGCAGGGCTCATGACCAAATCCTCCCAATATGAGAGGTTCATAGGCAACAAATGGCACAACTCAACAAAAACTCTAAGCGTGCAAAGTGTTCTCTGTTGGACTGGCACGTGTAATTTATAGGGTTTTTTTAATTCAAATTTGACCGTTCCCCCCACATTTCGACCATTGATGTTGTTTTGGTAGCAAATCTTCAAATATTTTGGCCTTAAATGCCACCAACCCGCTCCTCTTAACCATCTTCTGGTTGTCAAATCATGAATATTGACTCCAACGGTCACTTTCCTGATGTGTTGCGCAGTATCTCCCTCCATAACGTAGCTTCATATGTGCAACTTCCTATATTGCAACTTCATCGTTTTCCACACAACCCACCTACCACATAGTCCTCCGACCCTGGCAGTGTAGCCTATAGTCCCATGCTCCCTTACAACTTCCCGGAGCACTAAGATTGTCCTACCGCCATATAGTCATTGTACAGGATCCCCCGTATATAGCTTGAGTCAGCTTGCATTCACTCTTCTTGGAAAAGGATCTTCATTCAACTTCATAAGCTGAACTACGCCTCCCTCTTTAATTTCTTTGATAACATATGGCCTAAGCCAGTGCATCTGAAATTTCCCCAGAAATTTAGTAAACTTACTATCATATAACAATACTAGATTTTTTACCTTGAACGTGCAAAGCTTAATGCCTCGATAATACCATGAATTTCTACGTTCCTTCTGTACTTGCTGATGGAATCCAGCCAAGAATCGGTCCTCTTCAAGCTCCCTTAGTTGCACCAGCTATTCCTCCAAGGCTTCGTGATCTACCATACCTATGAGAGATAATATATGCATACTAGGCATGATATATTCCATTGGAATCACAACTTCGACACCATCAACTAATCTAAAAGGTGTCTACCCTATTAACCTTTTACAACTAGTCCTGTAAGACCATAGCACTGCATGGATGCACACATCCCATTCATTCTGCTACATGTTACAAATATTTGTCAATGTGTTCTCCAAAATCTTATTAAAGGCCTCAACTGTTCCATTAGCCTGTGGATGATACGGTGTGCTCTTCTGATGCTAGACCTAGAACTCCTCAATCAACACGTTGATTGTCTCATTTAGGAAGTGAGTACCTAGATCACTCATCAACACCTTTGGGCAGCCAAATTTTGTTAAGACATACTCGAACAAGAACTTCGTTGTTGCAGCCCCTATACAATCCTTATTTGGTTGTGCCTATGCCCATCTGGTTAGATATTCCATCGTAGTGATGATATAGCACGCACCTGTCTTCTTTCTTGGGGACTGAATTGGCCCCATGAAATAAATTGCCCATTTTTAAAATGGTTGCAATGATACTTGAGGATTTAGTGGCGACTCATCCCTCCATGATGGTCTCTCCATTCTTTGACATGCATCACATGCCCTATAATATTCTTTGGAATCTTTATGCAACGTGGGCCACCATAGACCTACGCGTAAAATCTTTTGCACAGTTGCCTTTCCTGCATAATGTCCTCTCGCAACCCCTCCATTAGCTTTAGCAAGAATGTTATTCCTCTCAAAATTTGGGACATATCTTCGCAATATCTCATCTGCAACCATATTATACAAATGTCCTGCAATTACTGAAAAGTTTATCACACGCACTACTAGTTCCTTATTTTTCTAAGTTGTGTACCATTCTAGAGCCATCCCCGTAGTCAATAAATTAATCATATCTACAAAATGATTATCCGTTATGCACGTCATGAAGATCTGCACATTTGGCAACCCTTCCTCCAAATTAGTAGGTCCCTCTCCTGGTTTGATCCACGACAGATGGTCAGGTCCTGCATTCAACCTTCCTAGCTTCAAAATCAACTCAAAGTCATACTCCTAAAAGAGGAGCAACCATCGACAAATCTTCCCCCCCAACACAAGCTTATTGACTAGCTATTTCAGGGCAGAATGATCTATGTACATCTTGAAATGTCAACCCAATAGATAGCGCCTAAACTTTTGCAGTGTGTATACCATGGCTAATCCTTCACGCTTAGTTGTTGAGTAGTTCTTCTTGACCTTTTATAATTTCCTTCTGACGAAGGGTATAGGGTGGTCTAACTCTCTTTCACCAGCTTGTGTTAGCAGTGCACCCAATGCAATGCATGAGGCATCAACATGTACATGGAATTCCTTCTTCAAATCAGGGAAGACCAAGATTGGTGTCGTGACCATCTTCTCTTTCAATACATCCAGATTGTTCCAACATTCTTCATCCCAACAGAATGTAGCATCCTTCTTCAACAGTTTCTCCATGGGCATGATAATCTGAGCATAAGCCTTGATGAACTTCATATAATATCATGTATGTCCCAGCGTCGTGCATAGCTTCTTAACACTCCTCAGGGTCTCTAAGTTCATTATGACCACGATCTTGGTAGGGTCCACCATCAACCCTTACTTGCATGCCACATGACCCAGCAGAATCCCAAAGGGGACATAGAATAAACATTTTTTAGATTCAGTAGGATCTGGTATCTCTGACACATATCCAACATTAGGCACATACTTGCTACATGGTGCTTTACTAAACCGAACACCATCTAGTCATCAAAGTACATCTCCAAGAACTTATGGATGAACTCCTTAAATGCTGCTATAACTACACAAGAGAATATCGTAGGCACATTCTTGAGTCCAAACGGCATTACAATATACTAGAAATAACCCCATTCCATCACGGAGGTTGTCTTTCTCCTACCCTCTAGCGTGATCTTAATCTGATGGTACCCATAAAACCCATCAGTGAATGAGGAGGCCTCTCGCCTTCCAAAATTGTCCAATACTTCATCTATAAATGACGTCGGTAATGGGTCATGGACACAAGAATCATTGAACTTCCTCAAATCTACGTAAATGCTTATTTCATCCTTCTATTTCTTCTCTTAGACCACCATGGGGCTCACCCAATCAGATTCCTCCACTGGTTCTATGATGTCTGCTACTAGCATCTTATCCAATTCCAAGTGAACCTTTTCTTTATACTTAGGATTCAGGCGATACGACCTCTTCTTAACAGGTTTTGCATCCAGCTTTAGAGTGATTTTCATAATGCCCAAGCCTCATATTATTCCCTTCAAGTCCAAAAACTTAGTAGGGAATAGATCATGATATTCGTGGAGTAACTTATCAACCTTATCCATAGTAGTGTCATCCCAATAATCCCCAATATTCGCAAACTTTGGCTTTGATTTAGTACCTATGTTCACTTGCTTGGTTTTCAATGGCGTAGTGATGTCTGGGTTATCTATTTGCAGGCCCTCAACTTCGCGATGCCCCTCAGCCTTTGGGATATTAATATTTCTTGGATCATCATCCTCTCCTTCAGTTGTCACATTATAACATTCCAGTGCATGGCGCAGCTGGGTGCTTCAATCTGGTTGGACCCATTTTATAGGTTCTTGTGGTATTTGAAATATTACTACCTTAACTTCCTGCAGAGCTTCATCAATGCTCTCACACCCATCTTCAAAACTAAAGGTCATTAAGAATCATTCCCTCAATATGTCCCACTCTGCCTTACCATGGTGGAGCTTTTTCTCCAAATACCAGTTCATGGCGATGGTGTCTAAAGTATGGCAGAATAAATGTACCCACTCTGGCTGCAGATTCATTTCATAATATTTAGTCCACTTCACTAGATGATCACGCAGATCATCTCTCCCATCATATCTCTCAGTGAATTGAAGGTTAGGTCGACCAAACTGTAGCCTCATCATTCTTCTATAATCCCACCATTCATCAAATCTATCCTTGTGCGTACCTCACCATCATACCGGCGTAGCACACAGTGACACATCTAATGCTTGGAAGCGATGATCCTCAAGGACTTCTCATTCAAATGCATCCAAAAACTTATCTATGTTAGTTAAACCATCATAATAGAGTAAATTCCTTACCTCAAATGAAACATAGTGAAACAATTTAGTCATCATGTTGCAACACAGTGTAGATACTTCATGCAGCCTATTCTGCTAGTGCTCCAAGTCTTCATCTGAATCTGAGGTACAAGAACTTTCCTGGTCCCATGAAATCCTTCCATCCACCGACAGGTTGATCCAATCTTGGTCTTGCGTAGTTATTTTGTAGATCTAATCCAAGTCATCATCACTCTCTTCATAGTTGCAGACTAGTTCAGTATAGTGCAACACTTCTATAGGGTCCAATGGTACTACAGCCCGAAGTGATTTCCTTTCAAATGACATCATCCTCTTCTTCAAATTGATGACTCCATTCATATCAATGGCCTAATAGATTCTAAGGAGCGTAGGGTATGGATTACTGTCATCAACGATCTTTATTACTTCAATATCAGGCAGTGCGCTCGCACCTACTATATCTATTGGTACTCCATGTATTCATCCCATAGGGATGATCTTTTGCTAGTTTTCCATTCTGAGTTGTATCAAAGACCACTCCAGCACAGGTCTCCACATTCTTTCCCATGTTTGTTTAGGCAAAATGTTCACGTTAGACCCTAGATGCAGAATGACCCGGTCCATCTCATATTCTCCTATCTGCACGGTGAGCCTCATATCCTGCCCTGTTCTAGCCTTATTCTTACCATTTTTTATAACTATGTGGTGTCCATTAGGGGCGTTTTCGTTTCTAGCACATTTTTTTATCAACTCCTGCAGGCCCTTCACAGCTTTGCTATCATGCAGCAGTTTCATACAATCTCCAAGAACGTGGTAAGGATAGAGGAATCAACCTCTATTGGCGCGTTGGTTTCTTGCACTTTGTTCTGACTCCATGAGGTGGATGCCTCAGAAAAGCTCTTATTGGCTTCCATAAAGTTTTCCTTCACATGCTCTAGATCAAAACTAACTTCCTTTTCTAGGGACTTGCATACCCATCCATCCTCTTTAGGTTGTTTTCCCTTATCATCCCCAGTCATTATTTCTCTTCTCACCACTATGTTCACATTCAAATCTTCTTCTCGGGGCTCAGCTCTCATCATTTGTAAAATTTGTGTACGTTGTTGAGGTTGCGCCTTTTTCTCTTTCATTTTAGCTATCAACACAAGGCATTATTCTATAGTGTGATCAAAGTGTTTGTAGTATTGACATGACGGGCATGTCTGATTCTGACACTCCCACGCGTAGTGCCATAGCATTCCAAAATTGTAACAAATAACCTGTTTGAGACCTCTATCAGGTCCTCCTCCTCCACAACCTCGTCCTCTTCCTTGATATCCTTTGCACGCTCCACCAGTGCCCTGATCAAGAGGTCATGTTTCTACTTGCATCTTGTACATAGACATTCTCTCCATCAACAATTCATAGCTATGACAGTGGTGCTCATCATGGCCCATAGATTTACATAAGTCACAGAACAACTGTTGTGGTGTCTAAACGAACTTTTGAATCAAATGACAATTATTTGTTGCATGTTTTCTAGCCACCTAACAAATAGTGCACCATAGCACGACCCCCATTCTCGACCCTGCTGGGGCTTTTGGCTTCAGGGGAATTGGTCCCCCTCCTGTAATAAAATTCGCAAAGAGAGGAAAGTGGTCTTTGTTGTGCCCCTAGTTCTTACACTTCATACAACAAACTTTTGCGCATACCGCTCATTTATTTTCCTTCTCTTTCTTCAAGCTTTGCAATTCCAAGCAGAGGTTCTGCAACTGGGAATGAATCTGTTGTACCCCCAAGGTCGCGTCCTGAATAGGGTTTTCATGCAGTCTCATCATGATTTCCAACACTTCTACCTAAGTTCTTATCTTCTATTGCAACAAAGAAATCCTTAGGTGGGGCAGAAGCGAAACTATGAACCACTCGTGCTTCTGACCATCTATGAGTTGCATATTAGCTTCGCAGATCACGCATTTCAACCTTTCATCTAACTCTCAAGGCATCTCACCAACCCTGACTGCGAGTGAGACTTAGGTTTACTAAATTCTTTGTTTAAATCATCCTTAGTCTCTGCTAGCATTCCCACAGGATGATTAGAACAGTACTTAATATACCATGTCAATGCACAATCTTGTAGAGTGGTGACCAACTGTGCCTTCTTTATATTGTCATCAGTAATATGTTGTGCCATCCACACAGCATCTCCAACAAACCAAAATTGCTTGGTATCTTCACTCCCTATACCCTTGAAAATCGACAGCTTTATTGTATTCGACATGTTGAATGTTGGTGGTGGTGGGGGAGGTGTGGGCGAAGGTGTATGTTGTGGAGGTGGAGGTGGAGGTGGAGGTGGAGTGGATGGCTGATGTGTCTGCAGAAACCCCTGAGTGATTAGCTGAACAACACTTCGCGGTGGGGTTTGTTCCACCCCTTCATCGTCACTTATAGGGGGTCCAATCAAAGGACTATACTCGGTCCTGATCCTTCACGGTTTCTAAGGATCCGTACACTTCGTGTAGATACAAACATTAAGGAAATGGCATAATCTGCTTTTTCACACAACAAAATTTTAATCCAGGTATTCAAAGATCTAAAATACTTACCTCGCAGTCCATTGAAAAACCTTCGCTCTGCTTCACTATAGTTGACTGAGGTATCAACTACGAACTATGTAACAAATCCTCCTATAATTCGATCAAGCTAGTGGTCGACAACGCACACAATCTTGTCTTCAGAGGCTTCTAATCATGGTACCAACTCTAGAGTCCACACTATTGGACCGTCAAGCTTCCACCTCCCTTGGTCATCTACCAACTTAGCTATCCACTCATATAGTTCGATTGGGAAGGTGCAGAAAAAATTTTCTTTTGATTTCTTTATACAAATATTTGTCCAACCACTTCTCCTTTGACACGCATGGATTCCTATTTTCCTGCACTGTGAATTCGTGAATGTTTCTATCCATCTACTTTTCAATTTCCTTCTTGGTCAGATTTTAGTGATGTGACATCACACATATCCTTAGGTAGAACTCAGTCCTAGCAACAGAACCATTTGTTGGCTTAGGGGGTCCTAACCCAGGTTCAAAGTTAAATGTGTCGAACAAAACCCTACACTACTTACCCTTTCGGCATCAACCCACGTAGCGCTGGCTGAAGTCTTACCTGAAGTAGTATGGGGGGATGTTGAAACCAAGTTTCTGCATCCAGAGATTAGTGTGATGTCTTTTAATGCCCTAGATCTCCCTTCACATAGGTCTATAATCCCCTTAGAGCTCAGTACTATAACTCCCTTTAAATAGCTTCTAGACCTTTGTGAAGGTCTACAATTGGCTTTTGTGGACCCTAGATCTTAACTCGCATAGATATATTTAAGTATTTAATGAACATAACATATTGTATCATAATCTTCATGAAAGTACTTAACATGCAATGTATATAGTTATTAAGACTTATTCCACAAATTCGCACATCATTAGATCAATATTTCATCAATACATTATTCATTCATAGCATATATCACAATCATAAATAGACATAAGTAAACAGATAAACACAGGAATTCTTCAACAATCTTCTTTATTGATCTTCAATATGGTGTTATGGACTCAAAACTACCATGCGCACTCAGCTACGGATTCTGCTTTAGGCCTCTGCACACTCAAATGCAGAGCCTTTCTCCTTCTATCTACTTGCTCCTTGCTTTCTCTTTTTCCTTTCTCAGACATAGACATGCCTTAGACTCTCTAAGACACACCTATTTATACCCTTTTACATACAAGCCCATGGTCCACAAACCATGGGTGGATCTCAAAACTGACTCAACTTTCACATAAACAAGGGGTTAAAACCCTTTTGAATCCTAACCATCTACAGCCTCTGCATCCACAAATCGTGGAGACTTTACATCTTTTACCAAAATTTACATCAAAACTTAGGTTTTTAACCCCAAAACTGACCCAAGGGACCGCATCCCAACAATAACTTGTTTGGATTTTTGTATCCTCTTGTTATAACCTTTCCAGTTTCTTCATTTATAACTTTGAATTTAGATTATGTAAATACAATTATATGTTCTTTGTCAACTATTTTACCTACACTTAGAATATCCTGCTTTAGCCCTTTGTCAACTATTTTACCTACACCTTTAGCCCTTGAACTAATAACACATCTACTTCCTTTGCATACTTCTCAAGTTTGATTCTACCTTTTCCCACAACATTTGTTGGAGCACTATTTCAAAGAATCACCTTACCATATTTTTTTTTCTTGAGAGACTCAAAATTGTCCTTATCTCCAGTCATGTGATGAGAGAATCTGCTATCTATGTACCATTCATCTTCATCTTCAAATGAACAAAGAGCAAGACCACACATTATTTTTTCTTCTTCCTTTTGCTTATTATGAGAAGTGTTGGTGGATCTATCTTTCTCAGGTCCTTTGGTAACAATATTCTTATCTTATTTCTTTCCATGTTGTCTATGGAGATATATTGACTTGTTCCTACATTCTTTTGCTACATACCCAAACTTGTTACAATCATAACATCTTATATGACTAGAAAAGGGAGGAGAGGAATTATAATATTTTTGTTTCATATTCCTCCTATTCTAATCGATACCTTTCTAACCAAATATGACCAAATATGTTGCAAGCAAGATAATATCCCTTAAAGAAACATGAGTACCTAGGAGCTAATGGTCTTCCTGTGAAGTGGTTATTTGCTTGAGATCAAAATCTACTTCTGCAATTTGCTACAATGTGTTCATAGTTATGACATGCAAAACATTCAACGTCATTTATTAGAGGAGAGAATTGATTAATATTTCTATTATTGGGATAAAATTATTCCCTTTGAAAATTCATTTTCCTTGGATGCTGAGTTGGTTGATTTCTTATCTCTTTATGATCATGTGAACTAGATTCTCCTTTTATAGTTTCATGAAAGCCAAGACCAGATTTAATGGAGGGAGACCTTTGATTTCCAAGAATATTGTCAAATATCTTTGAGCTATCTTGAAATATCAATTACTTATCCTTTTATGTTAACTTACCTTCTAGAATAATTACCTCAACCTCTTTTTCACCTCTAGTCTTTTCCAATTTAGTTCTCAACTCAATGATTTCCTTCTTAAGCCTGTTTTCTTGTTCTTGAAATACTTGAAGAATCTCTTCATATCATTTATTTGAATTTTGAAGATCGGATTTGAAAGAGATGATTTTTTCTTCAAGTCCTTCATGGAAACTGGTTCTTTCTTTAAGCTCTTCGGTTGTTGATCAGGTGCTCAAAATTAGGCTAAAAATAAAAGTGTTAGAATATTGATAAACTTAGCTCCAAATGAAAGAGCTCATCATTCTGATTACAACGGTGTGAACAACACTCAAAACCGAGCTCATATACAGAAGTTAGCGCAAGCCAAAGTTCATGTTTGACTTGGAAACATGGCAGGATTGGATGATGTGGCAAGGTCCTTCAGCGAATGAAGAGGCGCCAAGTGGAAAGCTTCCATTGGCCCCCACATGTCTCAAATCATAATCGCAGGTGGGTCAGCATTAAAAATCAGCCCCAAAATAGCCAAGGTGTGATGTGATAAGGCATGCAAGGAAGGCTTTCAAGAAATGATTGGAGACGCGATGCAATAGATCGCAATCGCACATCGACAAAGGGAAGGCATTACAGAATTGGCCTTCGGCAGGTACTGGGTTGCAATGCGATCACACTTCTAGCACAACACTACAAAATCGACCCTGACAGGTTTGGGTTACGATGCGATATCGCAATCACAAATTGCAACACAATGTAAAGTCCCACATATGTATAAGACCACCGGTTTTCTGCTGATTGTGATATCCTGGATGCGATAAGGTTATAGGTTGCAGCTAATGTTCCCTTGAGTCTGGCATATCGCAATCACACATTGCGCATCGTGTTCACAAAACATAAGACCCTCCAAACTTCATCAATTGTGATTTGTGATGGACATTCGATGTTGATGGATTATGGCCCGCCGTGTGGCAGAATTCTCACTCTGTTAGCAGATTTTTGGAGCGAAATTATGAGTTCCTGTCGGATGTAGAGCAATTTGTGGAACGGATAATGGGAAAACAAGGGGAAGTCAGAAATTCTTCATTTTTTCACCAAATTGGATGCAAAAAGAGGCTACATAGCCATTTTTGGACATTTTGGACTCATCGGAGTAGGTTTTAGAAGAATTTGAGCATTGCAAACATAGATTCTTATATTGTTTAGCATAATAGGGAGGCCCAAGCCATTGGAAGTTGGACCAAGGAGACGTATCCCAGGAAGGTTGAACTCCTTTATCATGTGCTTGTTGTTATGAGTTTTTGATGATATTCTATACATGTTTATGCTATTGTTCAGTTTTGGGTTTATGTTAAATTTCTCATAAAATTAACATAAAAAAATCTTCATTTTTACTTGCAAAAATTGATGAATCCTTAAGCACAATGAAAGAATTTTGTTAATACTTTGAGGAAGATCTTAGCACTGCAAACTAATATTCTAAATTGGATCAATTTGTTATTAGAGCCACTAGGTTTTCTTTGTGAAATAATGATTTAATTGTTTGCAAGTTTATGTCATGATTACAAGGTTAAAACTCAAAAGAGGTGAAGGAAAGCTAGTTAGAAGCCCTGAAGTTGGGTCAAGGGGAAGAAGAGCAAGGTTTCCACAATATCCAACACCAGTTCAGCCTCAAGTTGCAGTTGAGACTCTAGAGATCATGTCTCATGAAGGAGAACCTACAAACATGACAGAAGATTAGAAAACCATCAAAAAGGCTTTCTTTGATATGACAAAGATGGTGAAGATTCTATATGAAGAGAGCAATATTAGGTTGCAAGGAGAAAGTTCCAAACCCCTCAAAGGAGAAGGCTCTTCAGGAGGAGGTAATGGGAATGGAGACAAACCTCTACCCTCTCCACCATCTTCTTCATCTTCTTCTTCACAAGCATCTTCACCCTCTTCCACTAACACAACCCTTACTCATACTCATCATCATACTTCAAAAGGAATTGATAAATCATATTTTTTAAAACCTGATGTTAAATTTGAGCTACCTACGTAAAATGGTGAAGTGAATGAAGAGAAGCTTGATAATTGGATTTGTTAGTTGGAGGTTTATTGTAGCATTCAAAACCTTCAAGAGGATGACATAAAGATTCAGTTAGCTTCCTTGAGAATGGAGGGTGTAGCACTAGTACAGAGGGAATAAAAGACTCAATAAGAGATTAAAAAACACAGTAATATCTCAATTTCTTGGAATGATTTCATTGCCACAATTAAAATATAATTCTACCCTCTAGCTTATATGCAGAAAGCCATCATGAATTGGGAGAACTTTAGACAACTAAAAGGTCAAAATGTGCAAGATTACGCCAAAGAATTCAGAAAAAGGTATTTGATGTTAGGTGTAGATTTGCAATCACAGGACACATTGTTGAGTACATAGGCGATTTACAGAGTTACCTTATACATACTATCTTAATGTTGAATCCCAGTAATCTAGGTGATTTTTGTGTGCAAGCCACTCATATTAAGGCAAGAGGGAAAAACATCTCAGAAGAAGGTAGTAAAAATTCATTTAAGGGTAAAATTAAAGAAAAGGGTTTCAAGGGGAAGAAAAATTCATCCATTAAAAAGGAAGGAGAGAAAGCAATATGTAAAAATGGTTCCAGAGTGGGTCACGACGAAGCTCATTGTTGGAAGCTTCATCCCAAAATGAGACCAAAAAGAAACAATAACAAGGGAAAACAGAAGACAATTGCAACCACTCAACATGATTTGGGATTTGATTCAGGCGATGAAACTAAAATCACAACCATGGGGTTAAAAGGAAAAGAATCCATTGACAACACTAGTTCTTTAGACTCACAAAATGAAACTCCAAATGAAAAGATGAGAATAGAACTGTTTCACATAATGGTGATCTCAAAACATAACAAGATTGATACATTGTTCGATAGTGTCTCTCAAGCCAATCTTATCTCTAAAAACATTGTCAAGAGTTTAAATTTTGAAGTTGTTCCACATCATAAACCATATCCACTTGGATGGGTATGTGTCAATGCGCAATTGCAAGTTACGAGAAAGTGTAAACTGAAATTTGTTATCACTACAAAATTCATAGATGAAGTGGAGCTTGACATTGTGCCATTAGATATCTGTGGCATCATTTTGGGCAGTCCCTACCTTCATTACAGAAAATCTATTTTCCATCAACATGAAAAAAATATCACATATTCAAAAATAGAGTGGAATATATTGTGAGAGCTCACAAAAAAAAAAAAACTTTCGATTGTTAATGCACGACAGATGAAAATACTGGTGAATTCAAGCAAGAATCTTGTGCTTCTCATGATCAAACTCGAGAATGATATTGATTATGAAGCATTTGATGGTTCTAATTCGAATTTGAAAACTAATTTTGTTGAAGTTGTTAACCAATCTGATGAAATGTTTAAGGAATCAAAGGGATTACTTCCCAAGTGGGGAATCCAACCTAAGTTATAGTTGTAGCAAAAGTGTCTTCTTCCTAACATTGGCATGTACAGGATGTCAGTGATGGAAAGCGCAGAAATTAAGATGGAAGTCCAGGGATTGTTGAATAAAAGGATCATTCGGCCTACTCCTTTACCGTGTGGTGCACCTATTGTTTTGGCACTTGAGAAGAATGGTAAGCATTTCATTGAATGGGATTCAAGAATTGGTTTTCATCAAAGTAGAGTTGTTGAAGGAGATATATGGAAGATGACATTCAAAACCAGGCAAGGTTTATTTGAATGGATTGTTATGATTTTCAGTATTTGCCATGCTCCTACTACTTTTACGCATATGAAGAAAGATGTGTTCAAGCCATTTCTAGACATATAGTCTATTTGGATGACATTTTCATTTTTAGAAAATTTCATTATGAACATGTCATGTGTGAGAAGAAAATACTTGATGTCGTATTTCAAGAACATTTGTTTTTTAAGATGTCAAAGTATATGTTGGATAAAACTTCTTTGATGTACTTGAGCCGTGAAATTGTTTCTTCCAAGCATGTTCAGGTTCCCAAAGGATTTTTGGCAATCTACGTAGGATGTGGAGAAGGTGAGATGAAGTTAGACCTCTCCAAGATTGATGTCATAACAGTCTGTGGTGGTATTGAATTCATTCCTATATGTATTGTTCATATAGGCTTAGCAACAGGCGAGGATGTTGGTTCACTAACATATGTAAATCCATGTGATATAACATGAAAAGCATCTTGTTTTCCATTTCTCATGACGATTGAGTGGTATACCACAGTGAGGCATACCACACAAATTCATATACATTTGAAGCTACCAGAGGGAATTGCGAATCCTCCATCTCCCTCCCTGCCAACATTACAATTATAAAATTAGCCAAGCATAATGAAATTTTTTACCTTTTTCTAGGACATCGCGACAGTCATCCATAAATTCTTTGCAAAGGTATTTGGCCTAGTTGTACTGAACCCCACATGCAAATTATGCAACTAATGAAACCACCACTGTAGAGACTTCATTAGCCAGACAATTTCTCATGATCTTCATAGCCAATATTTGTGCTACAAAGAAAACTACCTAGTCACTGATTGAGTTTATATCATATCCCCTCTTTCCTTTTATCAGACCGAACTTCTTCTTCATGATGTCGGCTATGGTGTGGTCCTGATATTTTCTAACTAATTCTTCCACGGGGTTCTGCCCTTGATATGGAAGTCTAGTGATTCTCCATATCAAAATTGGATCTATAGGGATCTTATTTCCCATCCATAAGCATCCATCGTGCACCAGCACAAGCAACTGTCGCACACAATTCGTGCTCCTCGGGCTTCTTCCACAGTGCGACACATTTAGCATGTTCATTAATCCTAACTACACCAATCCATTTTCCCACTGATGCATATCTAACCTCGTGACACCACTCTTTGAGTAGTTTAGTTGTTTCAAATATATGTCTGGTGCAAACTATGGGTATTTATTCCCATCGTTGAAGTCGTAGTCTGCGAACTTCAGTTGTAGTATTTTCCCAAGTAATTCCCTAGTAAATGGTACTTCCTCTAGAAATAGGGGTGTGAAGGTGCCAAAATTTGCATCCTTCGAGTCTTTTACAGGTTTGGCATAAGGTTTTCTTGGTGGAATGTATGGTGATAGAGGTGTTATACAATATTTTGTCACAACTCCCGCACTTCCCCGTGACATACCTTGAAGTGCCCGAAACATGACCATCATGTAGTGTACTCATCCAAATATGCATCTCAGATCCTCCCTAAAACAATAATGGAAAAATTCCGTGAGCTTCCCTTCAAGGAATTGGCTCTAAAACCCTAATTTTGGCATCATCGCTCCTTTAACACTGACAACAGCGATGGTCGCTAGTTGCACTATACTAGCCCCATGATGCCATCACACTTTTGGCTCTCATACCAACGACGATCCCTAAAAGGAAATTTTCCTAAATAGGACAAGAAGCTTCATGATCTATATGTTTCTAGAACAATGAGTTGGAGGTTGTTCAACATGGATGAGGTCAATTTCTCTCAACTTGGCCTTTTGGTCTTATCCCTATGAGCTACCTCCTTGAGATGAGGGCGTTCTCCTATCTTTGGAGAGATCCTAAATACTTTTCCTTTCATATATATTCATCCTCTCCCATTCCCAAATGGTTGGTCTTTGGATATTTTCACCCTTATGCTGAGATTGTGCCTACATGCTACTCATTTGGCTTGGAGAAGGAGTGTTTGCAGAGCTTGAGCTTGGACTTGGACATTCACTCAAGGAGAGTTTATTGACATCAAGGCTTGGTTGTATGCTTCCTCCTTTATTCTATGAAAATATAAAAATGTCGGTTCATTTTCCATAAATGTGTATATTAATGCATCATTTATCTTAACACTCCTTGATCTGTTAAGTAGGTTACTTTCGATTATGTTATTTGTACTTGCATGCTTTGTTGTGTCTTGGTCTTTTGTACAGGAATTTAAATGTTGTGAGCGATGGGATCATGGTGCAAGTGATTTGAGGTCTTCAACAAAGGATGATATTGTAGCATCAGAATGAGGTAGGCCATCTTCCTCTTCTTCTATTTTGATAGTAACTTTGTGTTGGGATGGGGTCCCCTGGGTTAGTTTTGGGGTTAAAACCCCAATTTTTGATGTAAATTTTGTGAAATGATGTAAAAGTATCCACAATTTGTGGATGTGGAGCGTGTAGGTAAATAGGAGTAAAAGGGGTTTATCCCCTTTTTCTATGTAATGTTGAGTCGGTTTTGAGATCCACCCCTGGTCTGCAGACCATGGGATTGTATGTAAAAGGCTACAAATAGTTGTGTCTTAGGGATTCTAAGGCATGTATACGTCTGAGAGAGGGAAAAAGGGCAAGTAAGAAGCAAGTATTTAGAAAGAGAAAGGCTTCACGGCTGAGTGCACGGAGGCCTAAAGTAGAGTCCACAACTGAGTGCGCAAACCCCTACAACTGAGTGCGCAACGTAGTTTTGAGTCTGTAACACTATATTGAAGATCAATAAAAGAGATTGTTGAGGAATTCTTGGGTTTATCTATTTACTTCTATGCATTTATGATTGTGATATATGTTGTGAATGAATAATCTATTCATGAAATATTAATCTAATGATACGCGACTTTATGGGATAACCTTACTAAATGTATGCAATAGATCGCAAAGATTATAATATATTATGTTATGTTTTTTAAATACTTAAGTAGATCTACGCGAGATCAGATCTAGGGTTATTTTCTGATGCGCGTAAGTGGATGATTCAATTGTTATGGGTCTGCAAAGACCTATCGTAGACCTTCACGAAGGTCTCAAGGTTGTTTAAAGAAAGTTGTAGTATTGAGCCCTAGGGGCTTATAGATGTGTAAAAAGGCATATCAAGGGAAATAAAAGGCATCACACTGATCTCTAGATGCAGAAACTTGGTTCCAGCATCCCCCCATACTTCTTCGGGTGAGACTTTAGCATGTGCTACATGGGTTGATGCTGAAAGGGCCAGTAGTATAAGGTTTTGTTTGGCACAATTAAATTTGAACCTGGGTTAGGACCCCCTAAGCCAACAAATGATTTCGTTTTCGGGGTCAGGATCGGGATCGGGATCTGCTTCAAAAGATTTGTGATGTTGCATCACTAGAATCTAACCAAGAAGGAAATTGAGAAGTGGTTGAATAGGAATATTCATGAATTCACGGCACAAGAGAATAGGAATCTACGCTTGTCAAAAGAGCAGTGGTTGGACAAATATTTGTATATGGAAATACATGAAATTTTCTTCTGCACCTTCCCAGTCGAATTATACTAGTGGATACCTAAGTTGGTAGACAGCCAAGGGAGGTGGAAGCTTGATGGTCCAATAATGTGTACTCCAGAGTTGGTATGATGATTAGAAGCCTCTGAAGACAAGATTGTGTGTGTTGTCGACCATTGGCTCGATCATATTATAAGAGGATTTGTTACAGAGTTAGCGGTTTATACCTCATTTAGCTACAATGAAGGAGAGCAGCGCTTCTTCAAGGGACCGCGAGGTTAGTATCTGAGATCATTGAATACCTCAATTAAGATGCTCTTATGTGAAAAATGGGTTATGCCATTGCCTTGATGTTCAGAGCTACGCAAAGTGGAAATCTCTTTAAATATCGAGAGAAAACATGTCTTGAATATAGTCGTTGATTAGACCTCCCTCGAGTGACGATGAAGGAGCAGTACAGGCCTCACCATGGAGTGTTGTTCAGTTGATAATATAGGTTTTTCCATGAACGCATCAGCCATCCACTCCACCTCCACCTCCACCTCCACTACATACACCTTCGCCCACACCTCCACCACTACCACCGCCATCCAACATGTCGAACACAATGAAGTTGCCAATTTTCAAGGGCATAGGGAGTGAGGATACGGAACAGTTTTGGTTTCTTACAAATGTTGTGTGGACATCACAATAGATTACTAATGATAATAAAAATAAGGCGTAGTTTGTTACCTATTTTCAAGATCGCGCGTTGACATGATACATTAAGTACTACTCTGATAATCCTTTGGCATTGTTAGTAGACACTAAGGCTTCTTTGAACAAAGAATTTAGTAAGCCTAAGCCTAACTTGCATTTAGCAGTTGGATTTAAGGAGATCATGATGAGGGTTGATGAGACACCTTGGGAATTAGATCAAAGGCCAAAATGTGTGATCCATGAAGCTAATATGTAGCTTGCATATGGTCAACACCGTGAGTGGTTTATAGATTCACTTCTGCCCCACCTAAGGATTTCTCTATCATAGCAGAAGATAGTGACTCAAGCAGAAGCACTGGAAATCACGAAGAGACTACATGCGATGCTTATTTAGGATGCAACCTTAGGGGTACAACAGATTCACTCCCAGTTGCAGAACCTCTGCTTGGAATTGCATAGCCTGAAAAAATAAGATGAGGCTAAGCCAAAGGTGCGTGAGGAATTTGGGTGTCTAAAATGTAAGAGTTAGGGGCATGATAAGGACCATTTCCCCGTCTTCGAAAATTATATCATAGGAGGGGGACAAATTTCCCTGATATCAGAAGCTCCAAGAAGGTCGATTATGGGGGCTACACTATGGTTTGTTATTTGTCAGGTGGTTGGAAAACACACCACGAATAATTGTCAGTTGCTTCAAAAGTTCATTCAGACACCACAACAGTTGTTCTACAACTTCTGTAAATTTGTGGGCAATGATGAGCGCCGCTCAATAGGGGATTTTTGAGGTCTAAAAGGGGCCTCATAAGGAAATTATAAATAATAGTGGAAATAATAAAATAAGATTAACTTACATCATCAAATTTTAGAGTGAAAAAATAAAAAACTATTTTTTCAACTCATATTTTCAACATATCTCCCTATGAGTTTACTCAAATTTCAAGTGAAAACACTCGTTGGATGCAGAATTTGGTTCCTTATCCAAGGTGTACCAATGTTGCATACTTTCGATGGATTCTACTACATGAAAAATGAGAAATACATGAAAAACGTGATTGCAATCACGTTTTTTCTTGATTTCTCATTTCTCATGTAGCAGGGTCTGTCAAAAGTATGCAACATTGGTACTCCTTGGATAAGGATTTAAATTTTGCATCCAACGAGTACTATTGCTTGAAATTTGAGTAAAAACTTAGGGACCTAAGTTGAAAATACGAGTTAACAAAGTAGTTTTATTATTTCATTATTTTTTAATCTTTTTACTTTTTTACTCCAAAAATGATGAATCATCCCTTATGGTTGACAGCATCATATTGAATCTTATTGATTCTTATAAATTTTATTTTGGTTGTACATTTTTCTTAGGAGGCCCATTTTAGATCTCAAAATTTGCCTAATGGTCACAGCTATGAATTAATGATGGAAAGAATGCCTATGCACTGGATGCAAGCGGAAACTCAAACTCCAGATCAGGGCACAGGAGAAGTGCGCAGAGGATATCAAGGGTGAGGACGAGTTCATGGAGGAGGAGGACCTAATAGAGGTTGCGGATAGGTCATTTGTTATAACTGTGTGATGCAGTATCATTCAGCTCAACAATATAATTGTATTTTAGTAAACATAGGGGGTCTTGTGTTTTCAAGAAATTTTGTTTCCAATGTTTTGAATTAATGTAATTATTAAGGTTTTGAGTGATTTTAATGAGATAATCTAGAATAGGGATTTAATTAAGTATAGTGAGGCATATTTGTAATGTTCTCGAATGTAGGAGAACATGAGATAATCGGGATAGTTGAGAGATTGAGAGATTTGAGAATTAATTGTAAAACATAGATTAGGAGTTAGTTCATGATTTTGTGGATTAGAGAGGATCCTTAGAGATAAGGAAGATATTTTAGGATTTTGCTGAGAAGGTTATGGATCTAAACCAAAAATTGGTTGTAGAATCCTTTTGTATAAGTGTAAGCCTAAAAGGCATAGTCAGGGGTTAGCTGGTTAGTCAGTCAGGTCGAGAGTTAGGTAGGTTTGGTTGTAAGCCTACGACAGGTAGGAAAACAAAGTCCACTAATTAGAAAATCAAATCAGAGAGACAGAGAGTCTAATTATGTAATCATTTGCTTCTATATATATAATATATATATAATATAATATATATATATGCAGATATTCAATTCCTAAATTGTGTAAGTGTGTGGTTTGAGTATTGAATGATAAATTATGTGTGAATTAGAGGTTTTGCATAGTATATGTATACAGGTGGAGTTCGGGCAGAACATAGAAAGAAGTGAGGATGAAGGATCGTGTCGGATCGTTGAATCTGATTGAAGGATAAAAGTAAAGTTTGGGAGTGACAATGATTAAACAGTATGCGGTGTTAAGCTTAGGAGAGAGTTGTGTGGCAGAATAGAGAAGGACCAGAACCCTGAAGAAAACTGAAACCATAGAAGAACATTGAAGAAATGGCATAAAAATGAAGTAAAGAGAAGGACGAAGAAATGAGGTGACGATGCATAGGAGTCGTTGGAACTAAATATCAACGAACAAGGTTGTAGGAGATGGATGACCAAGATTAAGTCGTGCAACATAAGTAAAAGAAGTGAATGGCGTGGACTAAATCCAAGTACTTGTGGAAGGTGAATCGTGGGAATCGATCTGGATCATCAGATCGACAGATCTGGTAGATCGACAGTGATCAGCAACTGCCTGGGGGTAGGAGAGAACAAATTTCCTTCATCATGGCTAAAGTCCTTCACTAAATCCTAGTCATTGATCTCATAGTCAACGCTTATGTCACAATCAAATGTGGGGGTTAAGCTAGTTGGTAATCCATGTGTTAGTTGAAGACCTGCAGGCCATAGATTTGATGACCTTTCATATCGAACGGATATTGGAGCATAAAGTGATCAGGCATTAATTCCAAGAATGGACCTAAACATTTATAGATTAGGGATTTATAATCCTTATCGACTCCATGAGAGCAAGTAAACATCGCACAAGATTTCTGTGCTATATCGTTGCTGACCGTTAGATCAAGCGTGCCTTGATCAAACGGTGGAGGATCAGCAATTAGTTTCACATCGCAATATTTCATGAACCGTGGCTTAAGAAATTTTTATTGCGATGTGTGATGATCGGGTGTACTATCAACCGTCAGATTGGACGGTTATGATCAACGGTAGAGATTGAAACTGATAGGACTTGGGTTTGAGCGAACCCCGAGAAATTTATGGATGTGAGTTAAAGTTATTTGAGTTCCTGAGGATGAGTGGAGATCACACAACAACCATTGATCTGATGGAATGAAATTGATGGTGGAGGATTGAATAATATTCTGTTGAAAAGGTTAATTAAGGTTTAGACTATTGAATAGTCTTTGAAAGATTTTCGCATGAGATTTAATTAAGGGGCCTTAAACCTTAATTTATGAAGGTTTGACTGTGCAGGGTAATTGAAATTCTTGGGACAAATGAGATTATGCATTCTATGGGTATTGCAGGTTTTTCCTGCGTCATTTTGGTATCAGAGCAGAATTATGGTTGAAACATTTGATATTAAAGCAACACAAAGAAATTATGTGTGAAAATTTCTTTGAAAAGAATTTAGAAAAGAGTTATGTTTTGAAGGTGTGTATATAGGTGAATGGTTGTGAAAGTAGGCAAGAGGAGATCAGATTCTAATCTGACAAATAGTAAACCCACAGAGATAAATTATAGTATACTATTGGGAGAATTGCAGATGCAGGGGAACAGAGGACAATCCATTCAAAGTGTAGGTGAATGGTAGAACAAGATTGTGCAGAAGTCTTGAAGGTGAGATGATATGTTTTTGTTTTAATTTGATTTGAATATTGGAGAGTGTGTGGTCTTTATATTGTTGCACAGATAACAACATAAGAAGGTGAGAAGACTGAAGCAACCTACAACAAGGAGTGCTCAATTAGTTCCAGAGGAAAAAACCAGAGAGATGCTAAAAGACTGAGCTCAGAGGAGAGAAGGTTATGAGGCATATGTAGCAAGAAGGAGAATTGTTACTGTAGAGGTATTGTTGCAACTCACAAGAACATCATAAGGGAAATTCCACAGAGGATGTGGGTAGAATTGCTAAGTAATTAAGGAAGCATATATGACTTTCTAAGTGAAAGAAGAATTGGTCAGAACCAAGTATTTCATTGTGATTGAAATACAAGAGGACAATTGTGTTCTTAGAATATGTAGATGAGTTGAAGGCTAGAAAAAGTAGAGAAAAGTGCTCAAAATAGGTTCCAGAGATAGAGAACCAGGGGCTTGCCAAAAAGACCAAGTATAGAGGGGATCTTGGTGAGGTAAGTGGCAGCAGGGAGGACTTGTTGTTGCAGAGGCTTTAATGCTACTCATAGTGAGTGAATGAGGAACTCATAGAGATGGATGAGAAAATGACTACTGATAGTCATAACAGAGGTTCTGAGGAAGACCACGGTAGAATAAAAGTGAAGAAGGAGGATGCCAAGGCAAATGGCAAGAGAATGATTCAAGAGGAGATTAACAAGAAAATTGTAGAGATAAAAGAACACCTCGATGCATTAAGGAGGATTCTTGAGGAAAACCAAAGACTAAGTTGGGTATTAAAGAAGAAGCCAGAGAAGTGGCATAAGTTACAGAGAAAGCTACAACAGAGGCAAGTAAAGTGGTTGATGGGAAAGCTCAGAGAAGCTGAGTTGGAAATGGAAGTGTCCATTTGTGAATCAGAACAGGGTGAAGTTTTGGGTGAAGATGAAGAATGGAGATCAATGAGCTATTGGGATAGTTCAGAGTAGCATACTAAAGTGTTTCCAAAGGAAGAAGAGACACTGAGGTCTTACGTTTTTAATTATAATATTTTTTTGGTAGCCTTATGAAGCTGTCATAAAACTTGATAAAAATTACCAAAGTTCAGAGGAGAACTTGGATCAGTATAATGATGTACTAACAGAGGATGAAGAGTACCTTTAAGAGGATAAGTACTCTAGAGTTTAGTATGATGAAGAATGCCTCTTGAATGAGGAAAATATTGAGTTGTTGTAGCAGAAAGAATTTATTGATGAATTGATATTTGGAACTGTTACAAAACAAGGACAATTCCTTATGGAAGAAGGAGATGAAGATTAGCTTGAAGATCTGATATGTGAAACATTAGATGAGGCTATTGAGCTTTACAATTTTCATATTGACAATTGTTGTGTGAATACATGGATTATAAGTGTTGAATAGGAACTTACTTTTGTGGATATGACTGAGACAGAATTGCCTATGGGAGGCAGTCCAATTGAATCATTGGGAATTAGTGACCATGTAAAGGATGAAGTTGGAAATGAAGAGCATTGTGATAAGACACTTGCTAAATGTAAGGAGTAAATTGAATTACTGGAGAGGTTGCTAGGAGGAAATGGAAAAAGAAAATAAGTGGTTACAACAATACTTAACAGTAGTAGAGGTTCTTCAAAAGACATGGAGACAGAAGAGTTTTTTGGTTCACAAACCAATAGTTTTTTTGCAGGAACAATGCATAGAATGAATGAGTGTGATGTTGTGATTGAAGAAATTAAATAGAAGTTATTTGGAGATGAAATGGAAGTTCGGAAGCAACAAGAGCGTAAGGATGTAAGGGTGGTAGTAAGGAACTAGCAACTACAAAGTGAAGGTAACCAGTAGACGATTAAAGGAAAATTTAAACAAGGGACTATGTTAGCTAAAAACATAGTAAAGGATCATCATTCAATCATGATGATAGGCACAATGGAGATAACAAGGGAAGCTGTTGAGGTAGTCAATCAAGAAGAAGGACTAAACTCCCATCAAAGGATCAATGAATGGGAGAAAGAATTGGAGCTGCTGGAGAAATGGCTGAAAGCGCCAGTAGGGAAGAAAGAGCCTAATGAAGATTGAAAAGGATATGCAACAAAGGAAGAGGAAAGAGTACAACAAAGAAATGAGTCGGACATAAAAATTGAATTGATGATGGATTTGATGAGAAAATTGTCTCAAAGGGAAAAGACAACAGAAAGAAAGCAAAGCAGCAACAAGAAAAAGATAGCAGCAGACTGTGAGAGCATAGCTAGTGGGGCAATGCGGCATAAAGTGTGTAGACCTAGAGAACAACAACAAACAACAACAACAACCAAGGATAGACTACAGAACAAAGTATGGGATCCAGGAGGACACAGATCATAAGCAGATGATTAGGAGATCATGATTATTTTCAACCTTAAGAGTCTGATGCAGGAGCATTCAGCTCAATAATATCATTGTATTTTAGTAAACATAGGGGGTCTTGAGTTTTCAAGGAAGTTGGTTTGTTGTGTTTTGAATTAATGTAATTATTAAGGTTTTGAGTGATTTTAATGAGAAGCTAGAATAGGGATTTAATTAAGTATAGTGAGACATATTTGTAATGTTCTTGAATGTAGGAGAACATGAGAGAATCAGGATAGTTGAGATATTGAGAGATTTGAGAATTAATTGTAAAACTTAGATTAGGAGTTAGTTCAAGATTTTGTGGATTAGAGAGGATCCTTAGAGATAAGGAAGAGATTTTAGGATTTTGTTGAGAAGGTTATGGATCTAAACCAAGAATTGGTTGTAGAATCCTTTTGTATAAATGTAAGCCTAAAAGGCATAGTCAGGGGTTAGTTGGTTAGTTAGTCAGGTCGAGATTTAGATAGGTTTTATTGTAAGCCTACGATAGGTAGGAAAACAGAGGGCACTAATTAGAAATTCAAGCCAGAGAGATAGTGAATCTAATTATGTAATCATTTGTTTATATATATATATATAATATATATATATAATATATATAATATATTATATATATATATATATATATATATAATATTATATTTATATATATATATATATATATATATATACAGAGATTCAATTCCTAAACTATGTAAGTGTGTGGTTTGAGTATTGAATGATAAATTATGTGTGAATTAGAGCTTTTCATAGTATATGTATGCAGGTGGAGTTTGGGTAGAACCCAGAAAGAAGTGAGGATGAAGGATCGTGTCGGATAGTTGAATTTGATTGAAGGATCAAAGTAAAGTTTGGGAGTGATAGTGATTAAAGAGTATGCAGCATTAAGCTCAGGAGAGATTTGTGTGGAAAAATAGCAAAGGAATAGAACCCTGAAGAAAACTAAAACCATAGAAGAAAATTGAAGAAATGGCATAAAAACTAAGTAAAGAGAAGGACAAAGAAATGAGGTGATGATGCACAAGATTTTTTGGATCTAAAGATAAACGAACAAGGACGAAGGCAATGGACGGCCAAGATTAAGTCGTGCAACATAAGTAAAAGAAGTGAATAGTGGGGGTTAAATCCAAGAACTTGTGGAAGGTGAATCATGGGAATCAATTTGGATCGTCAGATCGACGGTGATCAACAACTACGCGAGGGTAGGAGAGAAAAAATTTCCTTGATCGTGGCTGAAGTCCCACACTAAATCCTAGCCGTCGATCTCATAGTCAACACTTATGTCACAGTCAACTACGAGGGTTAAGCTATTTGGTAATCTGTATGATAGTTGAAGACTTGTAGGCCGTAGATTTGATAACCTCACATATCCAATGGATATCGAGGCATAAAGTGATCGGGCGTTAATTCCAAGAATAGACCTGAACATTTATAGATTAAGGATTTATAATCCTTATCGATTCTGTGAGAGTGAGTAAACATTACGCAAGATTTCTATGTGATATCATTGTTGATCGTTAGATCAAGCATGCCTTGATCAAAAGATGGAGGATCAACTATTAGTTTTGCATCAAGATATTACATGAACTGTGGCTTAAGAATTTGTGATTGCGATGTGCGATGATCGGGTGTACTATCAACCATCAGATTGGAGGCTTATGATAAATGGCGGAGATTGAAGCCGATAGGACTTGGGCTTGAGCAGACCCAAGAAATTTATGGACACAAGTGAAAGTTATTTGAGTTCCAGAGGATGAGTGGAGAACACGCGACAACCATTGATCTGATGGAATGAAATCGATGGTGGAGGATTGGATAAGATTCCGTTGGAAAGGTTAATTAAGGTTTAGACTATTGAATAGTCTTTGAAACATTCCCGCATGAGATTTAATTAAGGGGCCTTAAACCTTAATTTATGAAGGTTTGACTAGGCAAGGTAATTGAAATTCCTGGGATAACTGAGATTATGCATTTTATATGCATATTGTGGCTATTGCAAGCTTTTCCTACATCACTATGGAACTCCAGTGCACTATGCGCAGGAGTGTTAGAATCAGACATTCTCATCATGTTAATATTGCAACTAGTTTGACCACACTATAGAAGAATTCCTTATGTTGATTGCTAAGATGCAGGAGAAAAAGGTGCAGGCTCAGCAACCTATGCAGAACATACAAATGATGAGAGCTAAGCCCTGAGAAGAAGATCAAAATGTGAATATAGTGCTAATGATGACAAGGGAAAACAACCTAAATAAGACGGATGGGTCTGTAAGGCACTAGAGAAGGAAGTGGGTTTTGATTTGGAGCATGTGAAGGAAACATTTACGGAAGCCAAGAAAAGCTTCACTAAGGCCTCCACTTCAGGAATCCATAACAAGGTACCAAAAACCAGCACGCATACAGAGGTTGATCCCTCTGTGCTTACCACATTCTTGGAAACCTACATGAAATTGTTACGCGATAGTAAAGCTATGAAGGGACTGTAGGAGTTAATACATGAATACGTTGGCAAATAAAACTCCCTTGATGGACAACATGTGGTAAGAAAAAATGGCAAACATAAGACAAGAACAAGGCGCAAGATGAGACTCACCCTGTAGATGGGAGAATATGAGATGGAATAGGTCATTCTAGATCTGGGGTCTGATGCGAACGTTTTTCCTAAATAGACATGGGAGAGAATGGGAAGACCTGCATTGTAGTGGTCTCCAATCCAGCTTCGGATGAAAAACCAATAGAAGATCATCCCTATGGGGAGACTACATGGAGTAATCGTGAATGTTGAAGATGTCAGTGCATTGGCTGATTTTGAAGTAATAGAGATCATTGACGACAACAACCCATATCTAGTGCTCCTCAGAATTGACTGGGTCATTGACATGAATGGGGTCATCAACTTGAAAAAGAGGACAATTTCATTGAAAGGAAATCGCTTCGAGTTGTAGTACCGTTGGACCCTGCAGAAGGACCGTGCTACACTGAACCAATCCGCGACTATGAAGAAAGTGAGGATGATTTAGACCAGATCTACAAAATAATAGTGCGAGATCAAGAATGGATCAATCCCACAACCGATGGATGAATTGCATGGGATGAGAGAGTTCATGTGCCTCTCATTTAGATGAAGAGTTGGAGCAATGGGAAAATCGGCTACATGAAGTATCTACACTACGCTGCAACATGATGACTAAATTGTTGCATTGTGTTTCGTCGAAGGTAAGGAATATACCTTATTATGATGGATTGACTAATGTGGATGATTGGTTGGATACGTTTGAATGAGAATTCCCTGAGCATCACCGCTTCCAAGCATTAGACTTGGCACTGCGTGCTATTCCCGTCTGGTGGTGGGTACGCACAGGGATAGCTTTGATGGATGGCGGGATTATAGAAGAATGATGAGATTGCAATTTAGTCAACCTAACCTTTGATTGACTGAGAAATATGATGGAAAGGATGATCCATGCAATCACCTAGTGAGATGGAATAAAGCCTATGGAACAAAATCATAGACGGAATGGGTACACTTGTTTTGCCATAGTTTAGGCACAATCCGCATGAATTGGTATTTAGAGATAGAGATCTACCATGGCACCACGGAGTGGGATATCTTGAGGGAAGGATTCGTAATGACCTTCAACTTTGAATATGGGTTTGAGAGTAGTGATGAAGCTCTGCGGGAGGTTAAGCTAGTGATCTTCAAAATACCGCAAGAACCTCTGGAATGGGTCCAACCAGATTGGAGCAGCCAGTTGCACCATGTGTTGGAATGTTATAATATAACAGCTAAAGGAGAGGACGATGATCCAGGATATATTAATATTCTAGAATTAGAGGGGAATCACGAAGTCGAAGGCCCATAAATAGAGAACCTAGACATCACAGCGCCATTGAAAACCAAGAAAGTAAACATTGGGACTGAAGCGGAACAGAAATTTGCAAAAATTGGGGATTATTGGGATGACGCTACTATGGACAAGGTTGTTGAGTTGCTCGTCGAATATCAGGATTTGTATCCTACTAATTTTTTGGACTTGAAGGGCATAATAGGAGACTTGGGTGTTATGAAAATTACTTTGAAGCTAGACATGAAGCATGTTAAGAAAAGGTCGTATCACTTGAATCCTATGTATAAAGAAAAGGTTCGCTTGGAAGTGGATAAGATGTTGGCAGCAGGCATCATAGAACAAGTGGAGGAATCTGATTGGGAGAGCCCCATGGTAGTTTAGGAGAAGAAACATAAGGATGAAATAAGAATCTTCGTAAATCTAAGGAAGCTCACTGATGCCTGAGTCCGTGACACCATTTACTGATGAGGTATTAGACAACATTGGAGGGTAGGAGGCCTACTTGTTCACTGATGGATTTTCTAGGTAACATCAGATCAAGATCGCACCAGAAGATAGGAGAAAAACAAGATTCATGATGGAATGGGATCATTTTCAATACACTATGATGTAGTTTGGAATCAAGAATGTGCTTGTTATATTCTCTCGTGTAATCATCTCGGCATTCAAGGAGTTCATCCATAAGTTTTTGGAAGTGTACTTTGATGATTGGATGGTGTTGGCTTAAGGGGGCCTGACCCAAGTTTAGCTTTAGTTATCCAAACAAATCCCTACACTACAAGCCCTTTCGGCATCATCCCGCGAAGTGCAGACTGAAGTCTCACCCGAAGTAGTATGGGGGGATGCTGGAACCAAGTTTTCGCACCCTTGAGATGGTTGTGATGTTGGTTTATTCCAACTATACTTGCCTTCATGCAGGTTTCTTATCCCTCTGTTCTACCCTTTAGTACCTTCGTGAAATGTTACAATCGGCTTCCACGCAGCCCCAACCAAGGGTTGAACTCCTTTCGCGTTACTAGGGCAGTGAACTGTGATATCTCCAAAACTGGGCTAAGTATCTTAATTATCTTATTAACAGATCTTAGTTAGCTTTGTGTAAACAGATGTTCTTACTTACATTCACTTAACCAACACATTTACATATATTTGTGCATCATATAAGCATTAGAAGTAAAATTCATACCCAATATAATAGATTCATAAATAGGAAATAAAGACACATAAATTATAGAATACTTCTCTTTATTGATAATTCCTGATGATTACAAACTCGACTCGCCCTGCGCACTCAGCTGCAGGGGTCCGCACACTCAGTGGTGGACTTCTAGGCCTCTGCACACTTAGTTGTAGAGCCTCTACCTACTCTATGACCCAAACTTAGACTTCTACTTTAGAGCTATCTCTTAATCCTTCATGATTCCCTTATTTCCATTGCCATTATTTCTTTAACTACTTAGAGCTTAGCTCTATTTATACAATCGATGGTTTGCAGACCATGATAGATCGTTTACAACTGACATTACATTATCAAAATAAGGGCGGACATCCCTATGACTCTTTAACAACTATGTGCTCTGCAACCACAAAATGCAGAGTATTTACATTTGGATTACAAAATTGGACCAAAATATGGGCTTTAAGCCCCAAAATTTCCCTTGGGGGATCCCACGTTCAACAGCCCCCCAACACAAACATCATGACTTGCCCTCAAGTCACTCCACAGGTGTGGATATCTTAGCACGAAGACCTCCCAACACTATTTGGATCACCGCAACTTTGGCAGCGCATTGAGCAATCGCTTGCTAGACTTCTTCCACACGTTGTTTGGTGACTGCTGCTGAACTACTGTCGTGAATCTTCTGTTGGGTTTCTTGCACTTGCACGAGATTTCCCTCAACGGAGGTTGTAATTATATAAGCCTCATCTATCCATGGTTGTAGGCATGCTTTTAAGACTGCTTCTTTATGCCGAGTGGTATCCACCTGTTCCTTGAGTTCCTTTTCCTCTTGCATTTGTGCAAGCCTTTGTGTAAGGGCAACCGTCTGCGCGGTCCCTTTTACCTCTTCATACCTCTATTGTAGCTCATACATCTCAATCTCCAGACGCTCTACATTTGGGTCCTCTTGCAGGCTGGTTAGGACCTCAAATGGTTGTTCAAAAATTTTCATGTAGTCTGCCATTGCACTGTCAACCGCCACTATTGTTGTTGTAATAACGGTGGTACGCTATTCCTTGACTTCTAGTGGAGTTGAAGGCTGTGCCTTCAACTACAATTCTGTGATCTATAGGTTGAGCTCTAGTTGAACCATGGCCATCTTTGCTCGATCTTTGTGCACCCCTGTGGCTAACTTGCATATGTGCGCCTCAAATGGTTCCTTTGCCTAAATGGCCAACTCTGGGACTATCCGGCAAGCTTCCTTCACAACCTGCATTATCTGCTTATTCTTCTCTACTACTTCATTATGCTGTAGGTCCAAATTCTTAATGTTTATGTGCTACTCACTCATCACTTGTAGAGTGTGGCTTTCCCTGGCTCGAAGTTCTGTAGTGACTCCATCCTGCAAGAGGTAGAGCATCTCCCGAGGGAGCGCGACCATGTTTAATCCTACCCATTTGAGACTATTGACCATGGGCCTGTTGGCCTCATTATCTATAGTGAGTGCTCCATCTGGTAGCACTATCATGTTGTTCACCCTTGTGCACAACATCTCCTTGGTAGTTGAAGTGCCAATCGCGAGGCTGGTGGACATTGTGCCAGCCAGTGGAGTGCGAACCTACAACTCCTATAGTTTTTTTCGAAGAGCCCCCAATACCAATTGTTGTTGTTCTTCAAATTGTTGGAGGACCTCCACGATGACATCCCTCACTATTTCTCTGATGCCATGCAAATCCCCCTTAGTGAGGGTGATTGGATCAAAGGACGTCTTGGATGCCTTTGTTTTCTTTTAAGGTACCACCTTCTCTCATGGTCGTGGATGCTTGACTTGGGTGGAAATTGTCTACAGGTCCACGCCACTTTGTTCTGTCTCTATCTCTAGTTCAGTCCTAGGAGAAGGTGACTTCTATCCTTTGCACTCTTCTTCTCCTATTTTCTACTGTTGTTCGACCAATTTTGCAATGTCGCACGCTGCCTGGGCCTTAGCCTCTACTCCCTCTCTCCTACGCTTCTCAGCTAGTTGCACCATCCGGAGCTTTGTTTCCTCCTTTTTACATTGTGCAACGGACTTGTTTGTTTACACTGTGAAGCCTGCTAGGGCATGCCACTCCAACGACCAAGACTTGAGGACTGCAAATATCACATCGTCAGTCACTAGATATGGTAGGTTGTGCCATGTCTTTGTGGGTTCCTTTCGCTCCCTAATAAAGATGGTGGAAATCCGCTTTGAACTCCGCAAAGCTCTGCAAAGTGGCATAGATAGTGGACGACAACTGGGGCTTGCGATTGATCCCTATTTGGATGCTCATCTCCATTAGGACCCAAAAGATCTTACTTTCTCTGATATGTTGCGTGTCCTTGGTTGCCCATAGGGAAGCATACTTCGCTGCCTCTAGAATTGGCTGTCTTCGAGTAGCTCCCATGCCACTAGTACGATCGAGAGTAAAAGCCATGCGTAGTGAAATGTTTTGCCCTGCTCTTATGCCTTGCAAAAGTTTGCAAGGAACTCGCCACATAGATAATTTGCCCAGTTGAATTGGACTCCTTCAGCGCATTGGGACGCTAGTGTAATTACTGGCGTAGGCACCTCATCCGCGTGACACTTATGAATCACATTCCCTGCTAATATATGTGTTGCGCCCTTGCCTGTATGGTTGTTAATGCTTGAGATGGCATACCCTCACTTCTTCTTCTACAGCTTGAACTTCTACTTCATTTCTTCCACGAGAGCTAACTCGCCACCTTTTCCTTCTAAAATTTCGGTTGCATTCTTCCCTGAGTAATGTAGCCGTGTAATCCGGTGAATCAGATGGTCTATGATGGGGATGGGCTCCTCCAACCAAAAACACCCATCATGCACCAAGAAAAGCAGCTACCTGATGGCGAAGATGGTTATTGGGGTGCGGTGGTAGTGTGGCACCCAGAGTAGGTTAAGAAACCCAACTTTCTCTACACCTCTGAGCCATTCCGCGGCTTCAATTGAATTGTTCTAGTAGTCGTGTCAATCCTTTGGCGCATTAGCTGCTCAGTCGCTAAATTCGGGAACTTCTCATGGTCTACAGGGTCCCAATCTTGAAACTTCAACACAAGAACCCACCCCAAGTGCAATCCCTCAAAATTAATATCGTCTGGGAGCAACGGAATTTGCAGAGAGCTCTTGCTCTCATCTATGTCCTTCAGTAGCTTGGATTTACCCTTGTGTGGAGGAACATATTCAGGTAACCTGGTAATAGGGTTTGAACCCTGGGTTTCAACATCCATCTCTACGTTCTCCTTATCTACCAGGATTTCTTCAAATTCTTCCTCTTTCACCTCCAGATTAATGGCCTCTCTCTTTTCCTGCAAGGTGATTTTGGTCCTCTATGGGTTTCTTGGCGAGATGCGCACTGGGATCATAGCCTACTTATCCTTCTTAGGTATCGGTGTTTTGGATGATTTAGGGACCTCGACTATTGCTATGGCGCTCTCTGGGGCTTCCACTTCTGCAATTTATTGCACAGCTTCCTTGGGTGTTAGCATCAGTCTAGTTAGGAAGGTCCTACATCTCCTTTGGAAATATTTCAAACAATGAACTTGTTCTCAAAGCCTCAAAGTTCATAAGGTCTATACACGCTTGATAGCGCAAGAAATGAATTTTAAAAATGCCAAGTGTTTTTCACTGGATAGCCACTTGTAATTTATAGGGCTTTTGAATTCAAATTCAACCGTTTCGCCCACATTCGGCCCATTAATCCTAGATTGGTGGCAGATTTTCAAGAATCTAACCCATAAAGTTTGCCTTAATTGCCTGCTGCCTACTCCATTTGGCCTCAAACCAACCATCAAATCATGAATAGTGACTTTAATGGTCACTTTCTGACAAAATTGCGTGCTAGTGTAGCTTTCTTCGCGTTGTCGCGGACCCTATGACACTTTGTTGCATCGCACAGTCCTGACATCGCGCAGCTCCTGGGTAGTATAGTTTATAGTCTCATGCCTCCTTTTAGCTACCTGAAGCACTAAGACTGTGCTACTTTCATATAGTTACATGGTCGGATCACCGGTGTATGGCTTCAAGCAACCGCCATTCACCTTTCCTGGGAAAGGTTCTCCATTTAACTTGACCAGTTGTACCATGCCTCCATCGATAATCTCCTTAATAACATATGACCCTAACCAGTGCATTGTGAACTTTCTGAGGAATTTATCAAACTTACTATCATACAAAAAAACTAGATCATTTACCTTGAATGTGCGCATTTTGATGTGTTAGTCGTTCCATGCCTTTTCACGCTGCTTTTGGACCTGCTGGTGAAATCCAACCAAAACTCATTCTTCTTCGAGCTCATCTAGCTGCACAATCCTCTCCGCCAGGGCTCCGTGATCCATCATACCTATGAGGGCTGCTATGCGTAGACTAGACATGATGTATTCCATAGGAATTACAACTTCCACTCCATAGACAAGCCTAAAATGTGTTTTTCCCGTCAGCTTCTTGCATGTCGTCTGATAAGCCCATAACACTGCAGGTATGCATAGGTCCCAATCACTTTGCTAAGAATTGCATACCTTAGGTCAACACATTTTCAAGCACTTTGGTGAACACCTCCACTGTCCCATTAGCCTGTGGGTGATAAGGTGTGCTCTTTTGATAATACACCTAAAATTCCTCTGTTAGTGTGTTGATCGTCTCATTCAAGAAGTGTGTACAAAGATCACTCATCAAGATCTTTGGACATCAAAATCATGTCAGTACATGTTCAAATAGAAACTTTGCAGCAGTTGTGCCTGTGAAATCCTTCACTGGTTGCACTTTTTCCCAACGATTCAAATACTCTGTTGCAGTGATAATATACCTCGTGCCTATCTTCCCTTGAGGTCAAATGGGCCCTACAAAATCTATTGCCAACTTTTCAAAGGGTTGCAACGTTACTTGTGGATTCAAAGGCATTTCATCCCTCCACGATGACCTGCCTATTCTTTGACATACATCACACACCTTGCAATATGCTTTTGAATTCTGATGAAGGGTTGGCCACCACAACCCTATGCATAGAATCTTTTGCATGGTTTCTCTTCCTACATAATGTCCTCCCACAACACCCCCATGAGCATCTGTGAGGATGCTGCTTCGTTCAAATTAAGGTACATACCTTCGCAGTATCTCATTAGTCCCCATATTGTATAGATGCCTAGCAATGATAGAAAATTTTGCCACGCGCACCACTAATTCCTTCTTTTGCTGGACAATGTATCCTTCCAGTGCAATTCCAGTTGTTAGAAAGTGTATTATATCCTCGAAATGTCCATCCGCAATGTGCACAACAAAGAGCTATGCGTCAGGTAGTCCTTCCTCCAAATTAATAGGTTCCTCCCCTGTCTCGATGCGCGACAGGTGATATGGTCCCACGTTCAATCGTCCAGGCTTCACAATAACTTCAAAATCATACTCCTAGAACAATAACAACCACCTACAAATTCGCCCCCCCAACATAGGCTTATTGACCAGGTACTTCAGTGCAGGGTACAAGTGCACCTACTCAGGTTGGGGCTTTTCTCCATATGCTGGTGTCCATTTGGAAAGGTGTGCGTGCGAATCATCCTGCCCATCATACTTGTCTTTCAGTCGCATCTTAGGCTTCCAAAATCGTGCTCGCATCATTGTCCTACATCTGTGCCAATCATCAAAGCTTACTTTGTGCATACCCCACCATCTTACGAGAATAGCGTGCAGTACCCAGTCCAAGGCCTAGAAGCATTGCTTTTCCAGCACCTCCTTTTCAAATGCATCCAAGAAGGTATCTACCTCATTTAGACCATCATAAGTAGGCAGATTTCTTACTTTTGGCGACACACAGCACAGCGACTGGGTCATCATATTGCAATTCAACGTAGTTACTTCGTGTAACCAATTCTTCCAACATTCTATTTCTTCGTTGGAATCTAAAGTGCAGGAACTATCACACTCCCATGTAATCTGCCTATCCGCAGTGGGATTCACCCAGTCTTTGTCTCACGCTATTATAATATAGATGCAGTTTAGATCATCATCACTTTCATAATCACAGACTGATTTTGTATAGAGTGATCCTTCAGCAGGATCTAGGGGTATTATTGCGCATAGTGATTTCTTCTCAAATATCATCTTTCTTCAGATTGATTCCTCTGTTCATATCAATAGCCCAGTAAATTCCCAAGAGTGCAAGGTAGGGATTGTTGTCATCAACAATCTCTATTACTTCAAAATCTACCAGCGCACTTGCTCCCTCAATATCCATGATTACTCCCTACAGTCGACCCATGGATATGATTTTTTGCTGATTTGCCATCCTCAACTAAACTGAGGACCACTGTATCATAGGTCTCCCCATTCACTCCCATGTCTATTTTGGTAAAACATTTGCATCTAATCCCAAATACAAAATGACTTGATCCATCTTGTACTCTTCAATCTGTGCAATGAGTCTCATTTCACGCCCTATCCTTGTTTTATGTTTTTCGATCTTTCGAATGGCACGCGGTTCTCCTAGCGTTGTCCCAGCACATCTGTTGATGAGTTCCTATAACCCTTTCATAACCTTACTTTCACATAGTAACTTCATACAGATTTCCAGGAATGTTGTTAGCATAGAGGGGTCCATCTCCAACTCAGGCTTATCTTTTCTTCTTGAATTAGAGGCCTTAGCGAAGCTCTTCTTAGCTTCCATGAAGGTTTCCCAAGCGTGTTCCAAATCAAACTCACCCTCTTTTGTTGGGGCTTTGCGAACCTAGGTATTGTTTTCTAGTTGTTTCCCCTTGTCATCTCTTGTCATGATTCCACTTTGGAGAACTATATTTACATTCGGATCTTCCTCACGTGGCTCATACCTCATCATCTACAAGCTCTAAGTCGAGGGAGGTGGTATCCCCTTTGTCACGTATCCTAGCTATCAGCATAGGACAATCTTCTATTTCATGATCAAATAGTGTGCAATACTTGCACGATGGACACGTTGGATTAGTACAATCGTGGGCATAGTGTCCTAGTCCTCCGCAATTATAGCAAATCAACTGTCCTCGACCTCTACTAGGTCCTGCTCCACCTCGGCCTTGTCCGCGCCACTAAAATCCTATCCACGCCATCCCTGCATCTATTCAAGGGGCCACGTTTCGGCCTGAACCCTATAGGCAGGAGTTCTATCCATCATCAATTCATAGTTGCTACAAGTATTCTCGTCATGTCCCACAGACCTACAAAAGTTGTATAATAATTGTTGCAGTGTTTGCACATACTTCTGTAACAAGTGACAATTGTCTGTGGCATGTTTTATGGCTACCTGACAGATAGTGCACAATAAAGTAGGTGTCGCGCTAGATCCTGCTCGAGCTTCCAGTCTTAAAGGCATCGATCCTCCTCCTGCAAGGTAATTTATAAAGACCGGGCAATGGTCTTTGTCATGACCCTAACTCTTACATCTCAAGCACCATACCTCTTTACATACCTCGGGTCGAACCATCTTATCCTATTTCAAACTTTGCATCTCAAGGCACAGATTCTTTAGCTGCGCATGGATCTGTTGGACTCATAGATTAGGATCCTGCATTGGAGTCTCGTGTAGTCTCATGATAATCTCCAAGGCTTCTGCCTGAGTTGTTATCTTCTACTGTGACAGCGCACTCCTTAAGTGTGGTAGTATCGAAGCCACAAACCACTCTTGATGTTGTCCATCTATCAAATTCACGTTGGGTTCACAAATTGTACATTTCAACCTCTGATCTAGTTCCCAAGGAGTTTTGCCTAGTTGCATCACGATATCCTTGAATTCCACAATTGACTGCACTTCAGATTTAGGCCTGCTAAAGTCCCTATTTAGTGCTACTTGGATGTCCACTACTCTAGCATTTGGGCTATCGTAGGAGTAATTAATATACCTGGACAGCGCGCGATCCAACAAGGCACTAACTAGTGTTTCTTTCTTTATATGGTCGTCTGTAACACTTTAAGCTTCCCATATAGCCCTCATAATGAACCAAAATTGGTCTGGTTCCTCATTTCCCAAGCCTTTGAACAATGGAAACTTCATTGTATTTGCCATACTAAATCATAATGGTGGTGGTGGTGGTACGGGTGAAGTTGGAGGTGATGGCGGTGAAGCTGGTGGTGGCGTGGTCGAAGGTGATATTCATGGGAATTCTTGTCTTATCAACTGAATAGCACTTCACAGAGAGACCTTCGCGATCCCTTTTTCATCCCCTCATGGAGGTGAAATCGAGGGGCTATGCTTTGGACCCTTATTTCCTTCATTACTGTAAACCTTTCTGCTTCACGTAGCCCCAAACATCAAGGTAGTTGCATAACCTGCTTTTCACACAACAACATTTTAATGCAAGTATTCAAAAATTTCACGTACTTACCTTGCTGTCCTTTGAAAAAAGTGTCGCTCTACCTCGCTATAGTTGACTAAGGTGCCAATCGTGAATTTAGTTACAAATCCTACTATAATGCAATCGAGCCAATGATTGACAGTGTGGGCAATTGTTGGGCAATTTATTAGGCTTAAATTGCTGCATTAAGTTATCGACCAGGGAAACTCGTAAGCTTTTGATGATGCCAGCACTATATGTGCAGGAGTAGGCGACTAATCCTATGTCTAATGAAATTATTTATGGTTCAATATAATATGCAAGGGAAGAGGCTCCTAACTAAGGAGATCTTGGTTGTCCTTCCCTACAGTATCATAGAGAAACCATAAAACTAGAAACTTGAAATGCAAACAAGGGAATGAACTTTAGTTGTTGTTCAGATTCAACGAGAGAAAGACTAACTTAGTCTCTTGATTGTCCTCTCATGTACTAATCCAAACTAAACTAAGATTCATCCATAAGCGTAAACTAAGTGAAATAACTTGAAACATAAAAGCAAAAAGATGAATTCCAATTATCATACAAATCAAATAGAGAGAGAGCCTAACTTAGACTCTTGTTTTCCTCTCATATGTTGATAAGACTCTAATTGAAAACTCATTCATCAATCAAATCCTCAAACATCAAACATCTAAGCAATTAAATAAAATAAGATCTAATATGAAACAACAAGTTCCT
>APFE031752690.1:16220-31481 GCA_000404065.3 Pinus taeda | reverse complement strand
CGAGATTCCGACCACTTTTAACCACCTAGGCAATTCACCATATAAAAAACAATAATACCTCAAATCCAACTCACTTTTATTATTATTTCAAAAAATATTATTAAAAAATTAAAATAGAGAGGACCACGTGAACACCCGGAACCATTGTTAGCACAACACATCAAGGGGTTTTAATTTCGAAAAAATGGAAGGTGCAATTAAACATGGTCAAATTTAACACGCTATCGGTAATTTTATTTATTCAATAATGTAATAATGGTTTAGGTTATTTAATTTAGGTCAAATTTAACCATGTGCAATCTAGAATGTCTCCCTTGGGTTATAAAGCTTAGAAGCTCCGTGTAATTTACATTAGACATTTTCAAGCTCCTGTTAGTTTGAGAAATTATGAGTGCAACTCATAGGTTGGCTACTCTTCAAAGCTGAAATTCGTCAAAAATGGGGAAGAACCCAACAAATGGACAGTATTACTGGATATGCTAGGTGCATCCATTTCTATCACTCCCAATGGCGAAGACACTGCACTCTTCCGCAGTCCATGAGACTGCTACAGCCTCCAAAAATCTGGTAATCTTCAAAATATTCTAATTTCTTTTTTTTTCCAACAAACTTAGTTTATTTTCTTTCTATGCCCTATATTGGGGTTGCCACTCATGCTCCTTCTTTCTAACCTACTACCATTCTTATGAGCCCTAGTTATGCCAAATGAATTGTGATTTTCTAGCATTAGAAACTAAGTCTAGACTAGTGACATAGGAATTTGGAAATAAGAGATGGGATAACCTTCCCCACCCGGTTTCACTTTCGGACAGACCTACAATTTAGTGGGTCCTTGATCTATATAAGGGTTGCATGCTTGAAACATAACTATCACTCTTCTATATATTAGGACGAATAAGTTGGGAGAGAAAATCTTGGAGAAAGATGGAGAGATTTCTTCTGTCAACTGGTGGGCCTATATCATATGAAGCTATGACTAAGGTTGATCTTATGCTTATTCCCCTAATGTGTCATGTTTATGTTCCTTTTATTCTAAATATTATGGAAATACTGTAGAAACTACGGAATAATATTCATTTCATTTCTACACTACAATCTTTTTTCTGTAGTTTTACTTCTTAAAGTAAGGGATTAGTCTCTCTCTTTCTCACACCGAGCGAGCTGCCTTGCCTGTAGTATGTACCCAGTGAAGAGCCAGCCACACCAGTGGCATATCCACCAGCAGCGCATTCTGTAAGTTTGAGCTAGATCTTTTAAAATCGGGTTTCTTTCAATCAGTCAACTAGAACTATCCGTAAAAGTTTTTTATATTAATCCAAATCCTAAAAATAATCTAAATGTTTTATAACTATCCGTAAAAGTTTTTTATATTAATCCAAATCCTAAAAATAATCTAAATGTTTTATGAGCCAAGAATGGAGAATAAAATTTATTCATATTAATGCAAAACCCAGAATTAATTTAAATGTTTTATGAGCCAATTATGGAGAATAAATTGGTTGATCTCATATGAAATATTTCTCTCATACGAGATCTGAAGCGTATGATCATAATAGCGTAAAATGTCCACACTATGGAGGGTATGATCATAATAGCGTATGATCGTAACTGAGAGCGCATAACGACTAAGAGTTTTTTTCTCCCTTCGAATTAAACACCACCAATAATAATTATTTTTTCATGATGCAAATTTATATGAGTTTTTTCCTGTAATGACATGTCAATATTATGAGGTGTTTCTATAATGACATCATTAATGTTATAATGGAAACTGAAATGTTTTTACATTATCTTTATAATTATTTTTTCATGATGCAAATTTATATGAGTTTTTTCCTGTAATGACATGTCAATATTATGAGGTGTTTCTATAATGACATCATTAATGTTATAATGGAAACTGAAATGTTTTTACATTATCTTTATAGAAGCATATCTAAAATGTTACTATGTTAGGGTTCTACGTAAGTGGGAAATTGATTGATCCTCTGACGTGATTGAGGGTGCTAGAACTGATTAACCTATACTTTTGAGACTTGATCTTTTGAGAAGTAATTTATTGCACTTTGTAAGTGGAAAATTGATTGATCCTCCTAAATACTCAATTGGCTTGTGTCGCTTTTCCTGCATTTAGTTGAATCAAACTTGCATCTTTGTCCTGGAAGTTGATGGCTCTGCGAGCAAGAACCGCTTGAATTCTGATATCACAGGGGCTTGTTATCTCCATAGTTTGTGATCATTGGTATTTTTGGAATTTTATGCCATAAGAATAACTATGAGTTAGAAAACATCATGGGTTATATTAGAGAAGGTAATACCATGCATTAGAAAACATTACGAGTTAAGAATATGGATAAAAAAATGTTGTATGGATTAAATACAATGTCTTTATTTTTAATAATGTGAAGTCTAGACTAGTGTGACTAAATTTTTTGGAAATTTTTTTATTAATACAATACAATAGTAAATATTTGAAGATATTCAGATAATTAATCAATTAAGATGGTATTCATAAATTAACACACATGTGAAAAAATGTATTGGATCTGATTACTTGCAGGTATTTCAAGTTTTTCAAGTAAATTATGAGAGATGATATTCTTAAAATAAAACACGCATGGAAACATTGAATGGGCAATGTTTTCCAAATAATTCTTAATCAACCAATGGAGATTTAGCAGGTACGAATATCCTTCACTGGCCTTCCCCAACTCTGGAGCTTTAATTCTTCATTGCTGAAATTCTTCATTGCTGAAATGTTGAGATACGTGTAACATCGTCTTCTCTTGAATCACAGCATATTGGTTATTGTTATTTTCAAAAACCAAAATCAATGTTGAATGGAGCATCAATGTAGAATCTACTAGAGGGTACTCAACAAACACACTGATTATTTACCTGAAAATGTTGTGGGTCTTCTCATTATATGTGAAACCTTTATTTTGAGACCCAATTACCTCCTTTTTGATTTCAGAATGATTTGATTTGCCAAACATTGTCCTATCACATCACAGTGTTGCTAATATTGATGTTGTGGGAATCACGAGCTCTCTTACAAACATAAATGATGATATCATGTGATTTTGCCAAACATTGTCCTATCACATCACAGTGTTGCTAATATTGATGTTGTGGGAATCACGAGCTCTCTTACAAACATAAATGATGATATCATGTGATTTTGTAATGTGATATCCACGGGAAAAGGTCTGGAAAAATATTCTATGGTCTTCAAGTCTCACTAAAAGCTCTTCTTATAAATTACAAACATTAACAGTCCTTACAATGTAGTAATACCGTTACAATGCCGTGAGAATATTTGTTTTCCTTATGAAAACAGGAATTTGACTGCTAATATCCATTGCTTCTAGCTGCCCCACAATTCTGTCATAGCCACATAGCACAACGAATTCTTAACAACAGGAAATATTCTATACTAAAAATTCCGTCTCTTTTGAAATAAATCCTGAAAAATGTGGATTTTCTTTTGAATTTTTTATAGATCACTATTTCAGTATTTCCTCCTGGACTTCCAAATGTAAATTCAGGAAGCCTACCTGGATTTGATGTTAAATTGCTATCTGGTTGTGCAATCGCAAACATATGACTATACTTTCTCAATTCAAAATACCTTTAACACCCCTTCTAACAGATTATAAATCGTTTGAGATTCATTCAATGCTTTGAGGCAATTTGTTTACTTCCAAACATGCATCTTCTTTGCAACATGTTTCTCATCGTGGAAATCCTCAGAGGACAAGATCTTTCTCACAAACTGTTGTAGAGTCTCCACAAAAGTTCTAGGTAGAATATTCCTCACAATTCCCTTCTTGGAATGGACAGGCCGCAAATTCAACTTTGGAAACTTTTTAGAAAAAGTAGTTCAAGCATATAAATAGTTCAGATTCAACGTAGAATGTGAAAGGGATACGTGTTACTAATGTAATTATGTTGCATTCTTACAACTTCATTTATGTTCATTTTATCTTTATTCATGTGTTAATAACTTAATACAACTTTAATTTTTAGTGTTTTGTAACATAAACAGTTCAATGGAGACTGATGATTTTTTGAAGTTAGAAAACGTAATTTTACATTATTCTTGTGAGCTGATTTGATTGGATGAGATGTTGTAGCTTTCTATTAGGTTCTGAAAAATTCACAATTGTGGATGTTGATGTTGTTGACGAGGCATATCTATGTTCAAGTTTAGACTTTGCAAGTTCTTATCATTCTCATAAATGTGTTGATATTCATCTTAAGGAGGGGGAAAATCTTTTTCTCTTCGCATTTAAGGATGCCTCTAGAGGAAGCTTCATGGATTCCAAGCCTTGATGTTTACCTGGACTTCTTGGACTTCATGAATTGTTACTTTAGAGTTATGCCACTCACAATGGACACTTTCAAGCATTTAATATCTCACATGAAACTGATGCTTATGATTTAAGACAATTGAATAACATTTTGTTTACTAATTTTTATTATCAATAATTTTTATATATCACCATGCTTCTCAAATTTATGCCTTACAAAGTATAATTCAAATTTTTTAATATTATCTTTTAGTTAATCATACTTGTAAAACTCTCCATTTAGCTTCTTGATAGTCAATGTAACACCACCTAGAAAGTGATACGACCACTCCAATATAAATATGTTTGAAAGCACTCCAAGAATTTTAATAAATGTTATTGGAGTAGTCTTATCACTTTCTAGGTGGTGTTACATTAAAGCTAAATGGAGAGTTTTCCAAATATGATTAATGAAAAGCTAATCTTAAAACATTTGAATTATACTTTTATACACTGAAAATGTACATCCTAGGGAGCCTTTACTAATGTCTTTGACTCAATGAAAATAAAATCATGGCCTATAAACATCTTCCGGATGAAGTATATAAACCAGAAGTTAATTATTTTATGATTGGGAAATTAACTAGTAATTTCACCAAATGTTGAAAAGAAAATGTTGTAAGGCATAAAATTGAGAAGCATAATGATATATAAAACATTATTGACAATAAAAATTAGTAAACAAAATGTTATTCAATTGTATTAAATCATAAGCATCACTTTCATGTGAGATATTAAATGCTTGAAATTGTCCATTGCCAATGGCATATATTTGAAGTGACAATTCATGAAGTCCAAGAATTCCCAGTCAACATCAAGGCTTGGACACCATGAAGCTTCCTCTAGAGGCATCCTTGAATGCCAAGAGAAAAGTATTTGCCCCCTCCGTAAGATGAAGATCAACACATTTATGAGAATGATAAAAACTTGCAAAATGTAAACCTGAATACCTATATGTCTCATCAACAACATCTCATCAAATCAAAAGGCCACAACTTCTCATGAAATCAAGCTCACAAACAAGCAAAATGTAAAACTCCTTTTTCTAACTTCGAAAAGTCTTCAGTCTCCATTGAACCATTTCAGTTACAAAAAACTAACTATTAAAGTTGTATTAAGTTTTTAACACATGAATAAAGATCAAATGAACATAAATAAAATTGTAAGGAGACATCATGAATACATTAGTAAGAGGTATCTCTTTTACATTGGAAGCTGAATCTGAACTATTTATATGGGTGAGGTACTTTTTCTAAACCATTTCCCAAGTTGAATTTGTGGCTTGCCCAAATTCTTGTCCATTAGAAGGGAATTGTGAGGAAGACTCTACCTAGAACTTTTGTGGAGCTTATGCAACAATTTGTGAGAAAGAAGATGTTGGAGGATTTCCAGTATGAGAAACAAGTTGCAAAGAAGATGTATGTTTGGAAATAGACAAATTTCCTCAAAGCATTGAATGAATCTCAAATGATTTCTAATCTGTCAGAAGTGGTGTTCAAAGTCTTTGAATATAAAAAGTACAGTCATATGTTTGCAATTGCGCAACCATAGAGCAATTTAACATAAGATCCAAGTAGACATCCTAAATTTACATTTGGAAGTCCATGAAATACTAAAATAGTGATCTATCAAAAAGTCAAAAGAAAATCCACACTTTTCCAGATTTATTCCAAAATCAAAGGAATTTTTTGTAAAAAAAAATTCCTATTTTGCAGAATTAGCTATGCTATGTTGCTATGACAGAATGGTGGGGCAACTAGAAGTAATGGATATTAGTAGTAAAATTCCTCTTTACATTAGGAAATCAAATATTCTCACCACATTGCAGGCGTTTTACTTACATAAAGTTTCCAAGTTCATTTGTTGGGATTGTTAATGTTTTTAATTGGAACGAGAGATTTTAGTGAAAGTTGAAGACCACATAATATTTTTCCAAACCCTTTCCCGTGGATCTCACATTACAAAATCACATGACATCATCATTTATGTTTGTAAGAGAGCTCGTGATTCCAACAACATCAATATTAGTAACATTATTACAAGACAATGATTTGCAGAGCTCGGCAAGAATACATCAAATTGTTCCGAAATCAGAAAGGAGGTACTCGTGTCTCAAAATAAAATATTTTCACATGATGAGAGGACGCACAACATCTTCACTGCAAATAATCAGGGTGTTTGTTGAGTATGGTCTAGTAGATTCTACGTTAATGTTGGATTCCATGATGATTTTGGCTTTGGATATAACAATAACCAATATGCTCGAAGAAGAAGATATTACAAGTATCTCAACATTTCAGTAGTGAAGAATGTCAAAACTCCAACCATGAAGTTTCTTAAAGCTCTAAAGTTGGGGAAGGCCATTGAAGGATATTGATACCTACTAGTAACAAATTGATTATTTTAACAAATCTCCACCAGCTAATAACAATTATTTGAAAAACATTTCTCATTCAATGTTTCCATGTGTGTTTTATTTTATGAATATCATCTCTCACACTTACTTGAAAAGCTTGAAATACCTACAAGTGTTATGAAGTAATCAGATCCAATGCATTGTTTCACATGTGTGTTTTAATTTATGAATACCATACTAATATATTAATTATTTGAATATCTTCTCATATTTACTATTGTATTGTATTAATCAAGAATTTTCCAAAAATTAAGTCAGACAAGTCTTAACTTCACATGATTAAAAATGAAGACATTGTATTTAAGTCGTACAACATCCTTTTTCTCATGGTATTCTTAACTCGTGATGTTTTCTAATTCATGGTATTATCTTCTCTAATATAACACATGATGTTTTCTAACTCATAGTTGTTCTTATGGCATAAAATTTCGAGAATACCAATGATCACAGTCTATTGCTAGAAAAAACAAATAGGGAAAAGAAGCTAAGAAATAGGTTGTTCTACACAGTTCCATTGTAGCAAAGTCAACTAGCTCAAATAGACACAGGTATTTAATTAAAACATAAATTTTATGCACAACAAAAAAACAGAGTAAAATAAAGGGGGTTGCCATAAATCTACTTGTGAAGGATTAATACCATAACCCAACTAGCACACTTTATATTATATGTCAAAACATAAAAAAATAACATTAGTGTGATAAATTGGAGGTTGCTCCTCCAAGTGAAAAAAAAAACACAACAATTTACTTACTCGGGTTGCAGACTAAACTTCTATAAAACTTGGTAAAAATGGTTTTCCCTCACCCACCAATATTTCCTCCACAATTTTCTCCTCACTACGTCAAATATAACTTACCCAACATAAAAAATGAATTTTACATCCATATTTATGTTAACATTCAAATTTGACATTAATTACATGATAGAGAAAATATTTAATACGCACCATGGGTGATTTTACATAGTAAACAGTTTCTTGAACTTGCAGGTGTTGTGGAGTGTGGAAAACACGTTATTGAGACATTAAAAATTAATCTTAAGACTTCAAGGTAAACCCACCAATAATAATCCACGTAGATCACTTGATCCACATATCCCACCAGTGATAATCTACGTAGATCACTTGATCCACATATCGATTGGGATTGGCACTCGCGCGGTACAACTCCATTCCAATGCAAACTGCTCCTCCAACCAGGTAGCCTCTGCAAATACCTCAAAAATTTAATCAACCTGCCTATAAAAACTCCAAACAATACTAGTCTATGCAAGTAAAACTTTACTTTAAACTTGGCTGGATTTTTCTCTCTCCTTCACACATGTGGACAAAAATAGAAAGTATTCAGCGATTTGAATTGCTCTGAGGGAGGTAGAATGTATATTTATAGTGGATGAAAGAGACTGAATAAGTGTGACTCTTGGTTGGGTTGACATGATTTTATGGTAGTTCAATTTGACTTTTGGAAGCAGTTTAAATTCAAAATTAAAATTTTTCTATTCTTTTATGTTTCTTTTAGGGGCTGACTTGGAGTATATCATAATATGGACAACAACTAGCTAAAAAATTATACATGATTCTCTATTATATGTATGTAGACTTTAACCACCTTATCCTTGGGTTGTTTTTGTCACTGTGCACTAATAGATCTCCACCATCTATTCAATCAATACCACGAATTAATTATGGACCCACACGTTAACTATCTGCCAACCTGGGCACTAATTGGTCCCTTTGTTTGATTGTATGTGAAACTACATATGCACATATACCTGAATTTTTGACCTTTTGGCCTAAGATCTTTGACCGATCATAAATTTTGATTAATTGGGATATTTCAGTCTTCCACATACCATTGGAAGCGTATTTCCAGGCCACATTCATCTATGCACTTTGCAAGAGCATATGAGTTAATATCCCAAGATAGAAACTCCTTCAAAGTTAAACATCTCCATTCTTGACCTTGGAATTAGTTAAGAAGAAACCTCCAACAATCATAGTCATAATATTTTGAGGCATCTTCATGCATCCTACTACTATGATAGTTCTCTACTAAATATTGTAGGTACCAAAACACTCCCCTTTATATCTCGGAAATCAATACATTATTCAACATGATCAATCAATGACACATAGTCATGCCCATAATATCCTTCACAGAGAGATCTCATCTATGCACTAAAGTTGAAATCATTGCACTCAGGTTTACATCAATTCCAACGCGCCAATTCCATCTTCCAACTCAACAATGCCAAAAATTACATTAGTACCATTGAACTTAAGCAACCATTCAAAATGTTCCTGTATTAAGGGGTAACGAGAAACATGGAATTGCCTTAAATCCGATGGTCTAAATGCAACTATAAGTCATGGTTTGTCCACAATGTTATGGGTGGTGTTATATACAAAGAGACTTCTAACCATAAGGCTCTTAGGAATAATGGGGGATGTATTTGATTCAATATTTTTTCAAGTAGTCTTCTTCTTTCTTGGAGCTATGGTATCATTAGATGAAGTATCCAAGGTTTTGATCAGATTAGTTTTAGGAGTCACCAAAAGATAATCTATTTTTTCATATTGATTGTTCTCTTCAAAGGGGATAAATCTAAATCTTAAAATAATGGGGAGATTGATTCGAATCCTCCTTGGAAATGGCAGTAGAAGATGCTTCCTAAAATTCTAGCAAGTCTTTTAAGGGGATCTCACAAGACAAGATCTATCCTAAGTGACAACATTATGATGTGTGGCCCATTATCACAACTACCACTACCACCTACTCTTTAGTGTAATTTCACCACAATGGAGGCTTCCCTAAATCATGTTACCAAGTATATATGTAGTCCAACACGTAAAGGTGACAAGGGTAGGCCCAGAAGCGATGCTCTACCTAAGAACGTGGCTTAGCTAGCATAATAAGGAAATACACATTCTCTAAGAGGCATAATGAGGGCCCAAAGTGACGTAGGGTTTATAAATAATCAAGGTCAACAAGATAATATAGAATCACAAGGCAAAGAAAAGGGTTGTTATATATGTATGCAATCAATTGATGGCACAAAAAATCTTCAGCAAGCCCCAAGTTGAAGCTAGTTGAAAAATTGTGTTTTTGCTAGGGAAATATTTTCCTAGGGAAAATAACATTAGCCATAAAATGGAGAAATTATCCATGAGAGTAGGTTTATTTTGAGGAAAATACCTCACAACCAAGTGTTAAATCCCTCCAATAGTAGCATAGATAACCCTAGTTTAAATTAACTCCTAACCATAGCTAGCGACTTTCCTTGAGCTCAAAACTCAGGTTTGTGGCAGAAAAATGTAATTTTAAGATAATTTTTGTTGTGATCAACAATTTGAACACGGCCAATTTGTTAACCTTAGCTGATGCAGTACATTGGATACCTATGTAGGATAAAATAATAAAACCTATCAAGTAGTAACAAAATATAAAATACTAAGCTTCAAACTCACATTATCATTGGAGATTCGACCCTCATCCAACCACTTAATAGATAGCCCTAAGTTGCCCATGTGTAGTCCCTGTGCAGTCATTGCACTTCTTTTCATCACAACTTCTAGGGATTGTGTAACTCGTTCTGGCTTATCAATCTACTGGCTAAATGATCTATCCTTTGGCCCTCGAGTCTCACACCCCAGATCCTGACATGGATCTGATCTGCTCCTCAGTAAATTCACGAATATCGTCAAGGTTGTTACTCTTCCTCAACGTGGATTTACGATGCCCAATGTGGCTCTATGCTACCTCTTCTAGATATCTCTCTGCCTCCTCTGAAATGTATCTCCGGATTAGGAAAATTTCCAACCAAGAAAGATATCCCTACACCTCACTGTAATAAGTCTCCTTAATGACTTCTCCTACAACTGTTGCGCTTCTCTCTTGAGAATTCAATCTCTTGATATCACTGGATGTGTATTTCCAAATTCCCATCAAGCCTCTTCTTATAATCTCCTCGTTGATCAATCAATGACCCATATTAGATTGTAATCAATGGCTTAGATCATCTTGACTTGATCCTCATCTTATTCTAGAAGATCCATATCCAATATAATCAATACCCTTTAATTATTTTAATTCGCAAGTTTAGACTTAGGCCTCCATTAAAAAAAATTAATAATTTTAATTAAAACCTCCTTTGGGTGAAATTTCCCAAAAAAGTTGTTATTGTGGAATGCATGTGTCCTAGCCTCCCTACAAAATCTTGTAGGTAGATCACATCCGATACTATCAGAAATCAACAGTTAAGGGGGTCTAGTCTCTCAGCAATGCATCTACTAAGGCCATATACATCTCTAAGAGGCTTGGGTACCTATGGAGTGGGTGCCCTCAAGGCTTGGCTTGTTATGACCCACCTAGCATGAACAACATGGATTCTAGTGAAAAAATCCATCCATCAAAGACTAAGATCAATAATGCATCCAAGTGGACCATATTTGAGTGTTAAGGGCATATTAATACTTCAAACAAGGATCGCCTTCCAATATCAAGACAAATTCCTTGTAAAGGTGTTTTCTCCCTTAATAGGTGTGTTTAATTGTCAACCCTATTAGGTGCTTCCAACCCTCAAGTTGAAGTGGAATTTCCAAGGTCTACCCCTCAACTCATAGGTGTTAGTGTACAATAACGATGATAAGGAAGGTGAAAGAGCTTCATAGTCGAGTTCCATGGTTAAAGGGACTAACCGATGGGTTGTCTATATCATGAGTGTATGGATGTAAGGAGGGAGTACTCATGGAGGCATGAGTTACCTTTATTAGCTTTATTTTTCCACCTCTCTTATGCGCCTTTTACTTCTATTTATTATTACTTGTATTACCAGTTATACCTTAAGGTTTATCTAGTTCTATTTATGATGGTGACAATATGAGTTCCCATTAAGATGATTCAGTTCATTTCTCATAAATGTTGGGACATGCAATGGTTCCTCTTGATGTAATAGAGCATCTTATGCTTAGGAACTAGGTGATGTCTAATGTAGAGGTTAGAGCTCATGCTATGATTTTTCCCATCTGCTAACATTATGTCCCAACCATATTTTACATTTTGGTTTTATTCTTTTATTATGGCCATGATATTATTTTTCTTTTCTTTTAGCTACATCAACCTTAAGGGAAACATTTTTTTGGCCCAAATCAAGTTATGTGAACATATGAGTGCCAAATCATAAATAATCAATGACAAGTTGAACTTGAAGAATGGAGGTGAGGTATGGGGTTTTTCTTGTGGCATGCAAAGTGTTAAGTATGGTATAGGGGAGAATGGAACACATTATTTCAATCATGGCCCTTCCTAATAGTGTCCCTTCTTAACTCTAAGTACTCAAGGTAGGTCCGACTAGACTAGGGCTAAAGCTTAAATCCCCTAGTAAGGTAAGAGAAACAAATTATAGTCAAGGTCTATTAGTCTTTCATATCACCCCATAATCCATATTAAATGCCCAAAACAAAAAAATATATAAGAACCCAATTGCAAAATTATCAAAGTACCTTCAAGTAGTAGCCCACCTTCATCCACGTGCAAATTATGGATGGTGAGAAGCAAATGGTTGATGTAAATGGTAGAGGCACATGGAACATCATCATCAAATGGTTGGATGAAGGGGCTAATAGTTGGCTAGCTGCCTGACTTGCTATCAAATATAGGAGAAAAATTTCCTCCTATGGGGTTACCAATTTTGATGGGTAGGAAGCCCTATACTCTTGGTAAAGTCTAAATGAAACAACATTTGTGGTGAACAAAATTTGAGGACATTCAATGAAATGGATAAATCCTAATTAAAGGAAATGTAAATGTTTTCAAAAATGCTTATTGCTTTCCTACACAGAACCTTTCATACTTGCTTGTGATCCCACTGATGAAGATGAGAGATAATATTGTCAGACATATTATTTGAGTTGAAACTATCAATTTATACCCAAATGTGTTTGCTAAGTATTGTTTCGATGTGCGAGTCAAATGGATCCATGTGCAATCTAGGCCAATAGAAAGTTAGACTAAGGAACTGCTAGACGATTTCAAGTACCTAATCAACTTGGTTAATAATGCACCTAGCAACCTTGCTAACATGTGAAAGCTACAAAATGATATGTAAATACAATAGTACAAGAAGGAAATGGTCTGCTTCAACCAACTAATGGTTGATTGAATGAAAATATTATTGACTATGACCAACTGAGGGAGAGATTACTTAAGCTATGAATAACCATGTATATTATAATCATTTGTATTATAGTTTAATGTTTGGATACAATGTCATATATTTGACAGAGTGACTTCCATGGATTATCGTATGACAAGTCTAATTGAAGGGTTAATAACTTCTAAAGTCTAATCCATCTAGGGAGAGTATAATTCCATAGAAAGATTCCACTATTGAATTAATTAATAAGAAATTTTCTTGTTTTCTAAAGCACTTTAGATACAAGATAGTTGAATGAATAAAAATACTCTTTTCTATTTCAATTCAATAATTCAAGTGTATAATCCATGTAATGCAATTTGTTGAGTCTGCAATTAATGAGTGGATCATTATATAATAAAATCTAGCATAGAAATAAATTTACATCAAGGATAGCTGAGTTGAATTGAAGTAATGTCTTAGGATTGTCTTTTAGTCATGTTTATGTTAAAAATATAGGAGCAATTGAAACATGAACCTTCTCTAAGGTAGGAGATCCTCTTTGCCTTTGTAACTAAATCAATTTATAGTTGATAAGATTGGTTCGTTGCAAGCACCTGTCAATATCAAGTCGACACTTATTAAGAAAAAATAAAAAATACATTAGTTCTTGACTTTCCAAAATAGACTATAGATAATAAATTTAAAAAAAAAATCAAAATATTCTTGAAGTAAATAAATTATTTCAAACATTAGCAAAGAAACGAATTATTTTAAGAGTAATATTTACATAGTAAGTTATTAAAATTGATTTTAAAGGTATATATTATTTCAAGAGTAATCTTCATGCAATAAAATATTCAAACCGCTCTTTAAGATATATTTAGTAATACCTAGAGGGAAACTATTAAGGATTAATTAGTTGCAAAGGTTGTGAACCTAAAATTAAGTGAAATAGATGTGTAGTATCAATCCTCCTACAAATTATTGATAAGATTGTCTCCCTTCTTCATCACCAACTAATTACTAACAAACAATGACATACACATATAGAAATATAACACAATGATTGTAACATTCACAATATTTACTATCCAAATCCAAACACATAAACACAGAATCGACTCAAAACATTTAAACACAGACGTACAAACCACTCAAGGCAAGTAACATAGACCAAATTAAATAAGGGAATGATGTAGTCATGTCAAGCAAAGAAAACATAATATAATTTCAATATATGAAGTTTATCTCAAACATATACCTAATAATGATAATTTAAAAATGTGACATTGTTGCACTCAACTCGAACTAGCCTAGATTCATCTAACTTTAGATCTATCATGCACCGAGAGGGATTCAATCCCTCTAGGTGCAATCCTGTCTTAAATTATACACACCAAAAGAAAGGTTTGCACCAAGATGGATTTGATCCCTATCGGCGCATGCTACATCGAGAGTTAGATGGATCTAGGTTGGTCTATTTATAGACTTAGATCCACCTTAACTCTTGATCTACCAAGGGTAGAGAGGGATCAAAACTCTTGTGGCGCAAAGTTATTTTGGAGCAATGATCTATCTCGATGCTTATATATGGAGTTAATATGGATGTAGGATGGTATGATATAAATTTCACATCTCTCTATATAAATGTATTCTCATTTTTAATTTTATTAAAACCTAGATATAATCTTTATAGAATATCCACATAGTTCTATTTGATTGTTTTCACTATATGCATTGATTTTAGTGTAGGTTTTGATTTCTAATCGTAATCTATTACTTGCATTAGATGCATTAATTTCAGTAAGGATGTTGTTTTTTAATCCTATGTGATTGCTTGCATTAGATGAATTGATTTTAGTATAGATGTTGATTTCTGATTTGATGGAACTGAATTTATGATGGTACAATAATTTTAAAGTGATTGGATTAACAATGTACATTGATTCTAGTGTAATCACAAAAAATTACTCACAATGTGCATTGATTTTTATGTTATAGTAATTCAACCTATTAATATTAGAGAGAAAGAGAGACAATGTATGGCATTTACTATAATAGCCCGAGTTAAAGATTTGAATGGTTTACTATTTCAGCTACTCGTTTAGTTAATCCATATAAAAATATGGCAAAACTAATAATGTCACTACTAAAATATGCCAAAGTTGCCACACTATGGAGTTAGAGGGAAATTATTAACAATTAATTAGCTCTCAATTCACAATTCACTTTTAAATTAATTATATATTATTATAAATTAATTACTTTTAAAAGTTTATAGATTCATTTCCCTTTTTTTATGCATAACTTTTTCGTTATTCGTTTTATTTTAAGATAATTTAAGGAATATTTTTT
>APFE031752690.1:4515-15751 GCA_000404065.3 Pinus taeda | reverse complement strand
ATTTCAAATTATTTTCTTTTTATCACAATTTATTATCACTAAAAAATTTACTTGTAACTATTTCAGTCTAAAGAACATAGGCAAAGTTTAAAGAGTTTGGAAAAAAATGTTATCATTCATATAATTTGATATACTTAATTTTAAAGTCAGTGCTAAGCCAGATACCAAATGTTACATAACATAAATTTTCCAAAAAAATTATCCAAAAAAATCTTAAACTAAATTAACTTTTTCTTAATTTCTAAAATTATTTCTAACCTAATCTTTTTATTACCATCTAATTTTATATGGAATCACTATTATTTATTTATTCTTCAAAAATTATTATTTCCAAATTTAAAGATAAGTTATATGATGATAAAGAGTTATTTAGAAAAAATAAACTAATGTGGATCAACCCCAATCTTGATAACAAGTGTGTCTTGACTAGTGATAAGAAGAAAATGGACATTTACTACATATCCTAAGCAAGAACGAATTCCCATGACCTTCAAAGTGAAGGCGTTGGTCAAATTCCAAGAATACCTTGGTACAAAAGAGTTTGTCAACTTTTCCATACTAAGAGGGTTGAAGATGAAAAGCATTTTTTCTGTGGGATTGTGGAAAACTCACTCACATATGTTGTAATTTTCAAAATATTTGCCACATTACCAACCTTCTTCACATGTTAAATCAACAAAACTATAGCGCCATATTAGCCATTCTCTCCCTTCTTTTCTATCATAAAAATAAAATATTTTTATTTTATTTTTATGATAGAAAAGAAGGGAGAGAATGGTTAATATTAATGGTTTAACTTTCCATTAATCTTTTACTTTCTTGGTAGACATTACTCACCATCATTATCATATTCCACTGAATACTCTCAAATTTATTAATTTAATTATTTTATTTCAAATCTTAATCTTTTCTCCCCTAAATATTTTTAAGTTTAATAATTAAATTAGTTTTGATTTTTTAATTCAAACCAATTATATTATATTATAAATAAATAAATTATTAAAATTTCTGGGATGATCTAGTAGTGTCTTGGCTAAAGAGTGTAGTCACAATTTATATTATATATATATATATAATTATTATATAATATATATATATATAGTATATTATATATATATTAATTAATTATTATTATTAAAAAATAAATAATATTAAAATTTCTAGGGACCTCTAGTAGGTTTCTTGGCTAAGAGTTAGTCTTCCTCGAACTTAGGAAAACACTAAATGACCCAAGACGTAGAGGCATCTCACAAACGTGCCTCTTAAGAACCATGAGCACGTTATTAAGTGGTTTTCCTTGATAACTGTGATGAGTTAGTGTGGAGGAGATTACCTGTTATCACTCGTGTTCGTTTGACAACTAAGTTAAATATAGTCTAACAAGACGGAGTAGTTGCTGAGAAAGTTGGAAATTCCGATCATATTTAGAGAAAATATTGCAAGGAGTTTTGTAAATCCAAGTTATAGTTGTTAAACTTCAAAATTTTAGGTGTCCTACAGTTTTTTATGGTTCTCAATCCATTTCCACCATCAACAACATGATTCAAAGAATGCCTCTACAAGCTTTTTTGAAATTTTTTGCCACTTTTGACCACCCCACAATTATTCGTGATAAGATTTCTCACCATATAAAAAATAATAATACCTCAAATCCAACTCACTTTTATTATTATTTCAAAAATATTATTAAAAAATCATTTTATTACCGATATTCCGGCCACTTTTAACCACCCACCCAATTCACCATATAAAAAACAATAATACCTCAAATCCAACTCACTTTTATTATTATCTCAAAAAGTATTATTAAAAAAAAAAATAGAGAGGGGACCACTGAACACCCCAAACCAGTTTACCACAAACACCTCAAGAGGTCTTTAATTTTGAAAAAAATGGAAGTTGTAACTTAAACTATGGTCAAATTTAACCATGTGCAATCTAGAATGTATCCCTTGGGTTATAAAGCCTAGAAGCTCCGTGGTTTAGGTTATTTAATTTAGGTCAAATTTAACCATGTGCAATCTAGAATGTCTCCCTTGGGTTATAAAGCCTAGAAGCTCCGTGTAATTTACATTAGACATTTTCAAGCTCCTGTTAGTTTGAGAAATTCTGAGTGCAACTCATAGGTTGGCTACTCTTCAAAGCTGAAATTCGTCAAAAATGGGGAAGAACCCAACAAATGGACAGTATTACTGGATATGGATATGCTAGGTGCATCCATTTCTATCACTCCCAATGGGGAAGACACTGCTACAGCCTCCAAAAATCTGGTAATCTTCAAAATATTCTAATTTCTTTTTTTTTCCAACAAACTTAGTTTATTTTCTTTCTATGCCCTATATTGGGGTTGCCACTCATGTTCCTTCTTTCTAACCTACTACCATTCTTATGAGCCCTAGTTACGCCAAATGAATTGTGATTTTCTAGCATTAGAAACTAAGTCTGGACTAGTGACATAGGAATTTGGAAATAAGAGATGGGATAACCTTCCCCACCCGGTTTCACTTTCGGACAGACCTACAATTTAGTGGGTCCTTGATCTATATAAGGGTTGCATGCTTGAAACATAACTATCACTCTTCTATATATTAGGAAGAATAAGTTGGGAGAGAAAATCTTGGAGAAAGATGGAAAGATTTCTTCTGTCAACTGGTGGGCCTATATCATATGAAGCTATGACTAAGGTTGATCTTATACTTATTCCCCTAATATGTCATGTTTATGTTCTTTTATTCTAAATGTTATGGAAATACTGTAGAAACTACTGAATAATATTCATTTCATTTCTACACTACAATCTTTTTTCTGTAGTTTTACTTCTTAAAGTAAGGGATTAGTCTCTCTTTCTCAGGCAGAGCGAGATGCCTTGCCTGTAGTATGTACCCAGCAACATCTAAGCAAGGTATTTCATATATTTATCCATACCTTGAGCATATCCAGTACCCAGTGAAGAGCCAGCCACACCAGTGGCATATCCACCAGCAGCGCATTCTGTAAGTTTGAGGTAGATCTTTTAAAATCGGGTTTCTTTCAATCAGTCAACTAGAACTATCCGTAAAAGATTTTATATTAATCCAAATCCTAAAAATAATCTAAATGTTTTATGAGCCAAGAATGGAGAATAAAATTTATTCATATTAATGCAAAACCCAGAATTAATTTAAATGTTTTATGAACCAATTATGGAGAATAAATTGGTTGAGTTATTCTCATATGAAATATTTCTCTCATACGAGATCTGAAGCCAGCTTAGAGGGAGTGGAGCGTATGATCATAATAGCGTAAAATGTCCACGCTATGGAGGGTATGATCATAATAGCGTATGATCGTAACTGAGAGCGCAAGGGAAATTCAAAGCATAACGACACCACCAATAATAATTATGAAATTTTCATGATGCAAATTTATATGAGGTTTTTTTTCTGTAATGACATGTCAATATTATGAGGTGTTTCTATAATGACATCATTAATGTTATAATGGAAACTGAAATGTTTTTACATTATCTTTATAGAAGCATATCTAAAATATTACTATGTTAGGGTTTTACGTAAGTGGGAAATTGATTGATCCTCTGACGTGATTGAGGGTGCTAGAACTTTTGAGACTTGATCTTTTGAGAAGTAATTCATTGCACTGTGTAAGTGGAAAATTGATTGATCCTCCTAAATACTCAATTGGCTTGTGTCGCTTTTCCTGTGTTTAGTTGAATCAAACTTGCATCTTTGTCCTGAAAGTTGATGGCTCTGCGATCAAGAACCGCTTGAATTCTGATATCACAGGGGCTTGTTATCTCCATAGTCTGTGATCATTGGTATTCTTGGAATTTTATGCCATAAGAACAACTATGAGTTAGAAAACATCATGGGTTATATTAGAGAAGGTAATACCATGCGTTAGAAAACATCACTAGTTAAGAATATGGAGAAAAAGATGTTGTATGGGTTAAATGCAATGTCTTTATTTTTAATAATGTGAAGTCGAGACTAGTGTGACTAATTTTTTTGGAAATTTTTTTATTAATACAATACAATAGTAAATATTTGAAGATATTAAGATAATTAATCAATTAAGATGGTATTCATAAATTAACACACATGTGAAAAAATGTATTGGATCTGATTACTTGCAGGGATTTCAAGCTTTTCAAGTAAATTATGAGAGATGATATTCTTAAAATAAAACACACATGGAAACATTGAATGTGCAATGTTTTCCAAATAATTATTATCAGCCAATGGAGATTTAGCAGGTACAAATATCCTTCAATGGCCTTCCCCAACTCTGGAGCTTTAACAAACTTCATGGTTGAGTTTTGAAATTCTTCACTGCTGAAATGTTGAGATACCTGTAACATCATCTTTCTCTCGAATCATAGCATATTGGTTATTATTATTTTCAAAACCAAAATCAACGTGGAATGGAACATCAATGTAGAATCTAGTAGAAGGTACTCAACAAACACATTGTTGTGCGTCCTCTCATTATATGCGAAACCTTTATTTTGAAACCCAATTACCTCCTTTTTGATTTCAGAATGATTTGACGCATTCTTGGGGAGCTTTGCCAAACATTGTCCTATCACATCACAGTGCTGCTAATATTGATGTTGTGGGAATCACGAGCTCTCTTACAAACATAAATGATGATATCATGTGATTTTGTAATGTGATATCTATGGTCTTCAAGTCTTACTAAAATCTATCCTTATAAATTACAAACATTAACAGTCCCAACAAGAACTTGGAAACTTTACGTAGTAATACCGCTACAATGCCGTGAGAATATTTGTTTTCCTTATGCAAACAGGAATTTGACTGCTAATATCCATTGCTTCCAGCTGCCCCACAATTCTGTCATAGCCACATAGCACAATGAATTCTGCACAACAGGATATATTCTTTACTAAAAATTCCTTCTCTTTTGAAATAAATCCTGAAAAGTGTGGATTTTCTTTTGAATTTTTTTATAGATCACTATTTCAGTATTTCCTAGACTTCCAAAAGTAAATTGAGGAAGCCTACTTGGATTTTATGTTAAATTGTTATCTGGTTGTGCAATCGCAAAAATATGACTATACTTTCTCAATTCAAAAGACCTTTAACACCCCTTCTAACAGATTATAAATCATTTGAGATTCATTCAATGCTTTGAGGCAATTTGTTTACTTCCAAACATGCATCTTCTTTGCAACATGTTTCTCATCGTGGAAATCCTCAGAGGGAAAAATCTTTCTCACAAACTGTTGTAGAGTCTCCACAAAAGTTCTAGGTAGAATATTCCTCACAATTCCCTTCTTGGAATGGACAGGCCACAAATTCATTTAGGGAAACTTTTTAGAAAAAGTAGTTCAAGCATATAAATAGTTCAGATTCAACATAGAATGTGAAATGGATAGGTGTTACTAATGTAATTATGTTGCATCCTTACAACTTCATTTATGTTCATTTTATCTTTATTCATGTGTTAATAACTTAATACAACTTTAATTGTTAGTGTTTTGTAACATAAACGGTTCAATGTAGACTGATGATTTTTTGAAGTTAGAAAAAGTAGTTTTACATTATTCTTGTGAGCTGATTTGATTGGATGAGATGTTGTGGCTTTCTATTAGGTTCTGAAAAATTCACACTTGTGGATGTTGATGTTGTTGATGAGGCATATCTATGTTCAAGTTTAGACTTTGCAAGTTCTTATCATTCTCATAAATGTGTTGATATTCATCTTAAGGAGGGGGAAAATCTTTTTCTCTTCGCATTTAAGGATGCCTCTAGAGGAAGCTTCATGGATTCCAAGCCTTGATGTTTACCTGGACTTCTTGGACTTCATGAATTGTTACTTTAGAGTTATGCCACTCACAATGGACACTTTCAAGCATTTAATATCTCACATGAAACTGATGCTTATGATTTAAGACAATTGAATAACATTTTGTTTACTAATTTTTATTATCAATAATTTTTATATATCACCATGCTTCTCAAATTTATGCCTTACAAAGTATAATTCAAATTTTTTAATATTATCTTTTAGTTAATCATACTTGTAAAACTCTCCATTTAGCTTCTTGATAGTCAATGTAACACCACCTAGAAAGTGATACGACCACTCCAATATAAATATGTTTGAAAGCACTCCAAGAATTTTAATAAATGTTATTGGAGTAGTCTTATCACTTTCTAGGTGGTGTTACATTAAAGCTAAATGGAGAGTTTTCCAAATATGATTAATGAAAAGCTAATCTTAAAACATTTGAATTATACTTTTATACACTGAAAATGTACATCCTAGGGAGCCTTTACTAATGTCTTTGACTCAATGAAAATAAAATCATGGCCTATAAACATCTTCCGGATGAAGTATATAAACCAGAAGTTAATTATTTTATGATTGGGAAATTAACTAGTAATTTCACCAAATGTTGAAAAGAAAATGTTGTAAGGCATAAAATTGAGAAGCATAATGATATATAAAACATTATTGACAATAAAAATTAGTAAACAAAATGTTATTCAATTGTATTAAATCATAAGCATCACTTTCATGTGAGATATTAAATGCTTGAAATTGTCCATTGCCAATGGCATATATTTGAAGTGACAATTCATGAAGTCCAAGAATTCCCAGTCAACATCAAGGCTTGGACACCATGAAGCTTCCTCTAGAGGCATCCTTGAATGCCAAGAGAAAAGTATTTGCCCCCTCCGTAAGATGAAGATCAACACATTTATGAGAATGATAAAAACTTGCAAAATGTAAACCTGAATACCTATATGTCTCATCAACAACATCTCATCAAATCAAAAGGCCACAACTTCTCATGAAATCAAGCTCACAAACAAGCAAAATGTAAAACTCCTTTTTCTAACTTCGAAAAGTCTTCAGTCTCCATTGAACCATTTCAGTTACAAAAAACTAACTATTAAAGTTGTATTAAGTTTTTAACACATGAATAAAGATCAAATGAACATAAATAAAATTGTAAGGAGACATCATGAATACATTAGTAAGAGGTATCTCTTTTACATTGGAAGCTGAATCTGAACTATTTATATGGGTGAGGTACTTTTTCTAAACCATTTCCCAAGTTGAATTTGTGGCTTGCCCAAATTCTTGTCCATTAGAAGGGAATTGTGAGGAAGACTCTACCTAGAACTTTTGTGGAGCTTATGCAACAATTTGTGAGAAAGAAGAAGTTGGAGGATTTCCAGTATGAGAAACAAGTTGCAAAGAAGATGTATGTTTGGAAATAGACAAATTTCCTCAAAGCATTGAATGAATCTCAAATGATTTCTAATCTGTCAGAAGTGGTGTTCAAAGTCTTTGAATATAAAAAGTACAGTCATATGTTTGCAATTGCGCAACCATAGAGCAATTTAACATAAGATCCAAGTAGACATCCTAAATTTACATTTGGAAGTCCATGAAATACTAAAATAGTGATCTATCAAAAAGTCAAAAGAAAATCCACACTTTTCCAGATTTATTCCAAAATCAAAGGAATTTTTTGTAAAACAAAATTCCTATTTTGCGGAATTAGCTATGCTATGTTGCTATGACAGAATGGTGGGGCAACTAGAAGTAATGGATATTAGTAGTAAAATTCCTCTTTACATTAGGAAATCAAATATTTGCACCACATTGCAGGAGTTTTACTTACATAAAGATTCCAAGTTCATTTGTTGGGATTGTTAATGTTTTTAATTAGAAGGAGAGATTTTAGTGAAAGTTGAAGACCACAGAATATTTTTCCAAACCCTTTCCCGTGGATCTCACATTAAAAAATCACATGACATCATCATTTATGTTTGTAAGAGAGCTCGTGATTCCAACAACATCAATATTAGTAGCATTATTACAGGACAATGATTTGCAGAGCTCGGCAAGAATGCATCAAATTGTTCCGAAATCAGAAAGCAGGTACTCGTGTCTCAAAATAAAATATTTTCATATGATGAGAGGACGCACAATATCTTCACCGCAAATAATCAGGGTGTTTGTTGAGTATGGTCTAGTAGATTCTACGTTAATGTTGGAGTCCATGTTGATTTTGGCTTTGGATATAACAATAAGCAATATGCTCGAAGAAGAAGATGTTACAAGTATCTCAACATTTCAGTAGTGAAGAATCTCAAACCTCCAACCATGAAGTTTTTTAAAGCTCTAGAGTTGGGGAAGGCCATTGAAGGATATTGATACCTACTAGTAACAAATTGATTATTTTAACAAATCTCCACCAGCTAATAACAATTATTTGAAAAACATTTCTCATTCAATGTTTCCATGTGTGTTTTATTTTATGAATATCATCTCTCACACTTACTTGAAAAGCTTGAAATACCTACAAGTGTTATGAAGTAATCAGATCCAATGCATTGTTTCACATGTGTGTTTTAATTTATGAATACCATACTAATATATTAATTATTTGAATATCTTCTCATATTTACTATTGTATTGTATTAATCAAGAATTTTCCAAAAATTCAGTCAGACAAGTCTTAACTTCACATGATTAAAAATGAAGACATTGTATTTAAGTCGTACAACATCCTTTTTCTCATGGTATTCTTAACTCGTGATGTTTTCTAATTCATGGTATTATCTTCTCTAATATAACACATGATGTTTTCTAACTCATAGTTGTTCTTATGGCATAAAATTCCGAGAATACCAATGATCACACTCTATTGCTAGAAAAAACAAATAGGGAAAAGGAGCTAATAAAGCAGTTGTCTATAACGCAACTTTTTGAAAGCCTTTCCGTTGGGTTTTTCTGGTGAAAATCCGGCAGCAATTTATTCGAATCGCAAGTTTGATAGCTAGTTTCTGCACAATCAAAGAGTCCCAAGGGTTTTTCAGGGTGCTGAATCCAAATATGCAATTAAAAAACCATTTTAACTGCAACAAATCAAAATTTAACCTCAATTTCTTCCGCCGGATTCCGTCACCGGAATCTCCAAAAAGTTGCATTATAGACAACTCCGCTAAGAAATAGGTTGTTCTACACAGTTCCATTGTAGCAAAGTCAACTAGCTCAAATAGACATTGGTATTTAATTAAAACATAAATTTTACACACAGCAAAAAAAACAGAGTAAAATAAAGGGGGTTGTCATAAATCTACTTGTGAAGGATTAATACCATAACCCAACTAGCACACTTTATATTATATGTCAAAACATAAGAAAATAACATTAGTGTGATAAATCGGAGGTTGCTCCTCCAAGTGAAAAAAAAAACACAAGAGTAAACTTCTATAAAACTTGGTAAAAATGGTTTTCCCACACCCACCAATATTTCCTCCTCACTACTTCAAATATAACTTACCCAACATAAAAAATGAATTTTACATCCATATTTATGTTAACATTCAAATTTGACATTAATTACATGATAGAGAAAATATTTAATACGCACCATAGGTGATTTTACATAGTAAACAGTTTCCTGAACTTGCAGGTGTTGTGGAGTGTGGAAAACACGTTATTGAGACATTAAAAATTAATCTTGAGACTTCAAGGTAAACCCACCAATAATAATCCACGTAGATCACTTGATCCACATATCCCACCAGTGATAATCTACGTAGATCACTTCATCCACATATCGATTGGGATTGGCACTCGCGCGGTACAACTCCATTCCAATGCAAACTGCTCCTCCAACCAGGTAGCCTCTGCAAATACCTCAAAAATTTAATCAACCTGCCTATAAAAACTCCAAACAATACTAGTCTATGCAAGTAAAACTTTACTTTGAACTTGGCTAGATTTTTCTCTCTCCTTCACACATGTGGAAAAAAATAGAAAGTATTCAATGATTTGAATTGCTCTAAGTGAGGGAGGTAGAATGTATATTTATAGTGGATGAAAGAGACTGAATAAGTGTGACTCTTGGTTGGGTTGACATGATTTTATGGTAGTTCAGCTTGACTTTTGGAAGTAATTTAAATTAAAAATTAAAATTTTTCTATTCTTTTATGTTTCTTTTAGGGGCTGACTTGGAGTATATCATAATATGGACAACAACTAGCTAAAAATTAAACATGATTCTCTATTATATGTATGTAGACTTTAACCACCTTATCCTTGGGTTGTTTTTGTCACTGTGCACTAATAGATCTCCACCATCTATTCAATCAATACCACGAATTAATTGTGGACCCACAGGTTAACTATGTGCCAACCTGGGCACTAATGGGTCCCTTTGTTTGATTGTATGTGAAACTACATATGCACATATTGGGCCTAAGATCTTTGACCGATCATAAATTTTCATTAATTGGGATATTTCAGTCTTCCACATACCATTGGAAGCGTATTTCCAGGCCACATTCATCTATGCACTTTGCAAGAGCATATGAGTTAATATCCCAAGATAGAAACTCCTTCAAAGTTAAACATCTCCATTCTTGACCTTGGAATTAGTTAAGAAGAAACCTCCAACAATCATAGTCATAATATTTTGAGGCATCTTCATGCATCCTACTACTATGATAGTTCTCTACTAAATATTGTAGGTACCAAAACACTCTCCTTTATATCTTGGAAATCAATACATTATTCAACATGATCAATCAATGACACATAGTCATGCCAATAATATCCTTCACAGAGAGATCTCATCTATGCACTAAAGTTGAAATCATTGCACTCAGGTTTACATCAATTCCAACGTGCCAATTCCATCGCGCCAATTCCATACTCCAACTCAACAATGCCAAAAATTACATTAGAACCATTGAACTTAAGCAACCATTCAAAATGTTCCTATATTAAAGGGTAACGAGAAACATGGAATTGCCTTAAATCCGATGGTCTAAATGCAACTATAAGTCATGGTTTGTCCACAATGTTATGGGTGGTGTTATATACAAAGAGACTTCTAACCATAAGGCTCTTAGGAATAATGGGGGATGTATTTGATTCAATATTTTTTCAAGTAGTCTTCTTCTTTCTTGGAGCTATGGTATCATTAGATGAAGTATCCAAGGTTTTGATCAGATTAGTTTTAGGAGTCACCAAAAGATAATCTATTTTTTCATATTGATTGTTCTCTTCAAAGGGGATAAATCTAAATCTTAAAATAATGGGGAGATTGATTCGAATCCTCCTTGGAAATGGCAGTAGAAGATGCTTCCTAAAATTCTAGCAAGTCTTTTAAGGGGATCTCACAAGACAAGATCTATCCTAAGTGACAACATTATGATGTGTGGCCCATTATCACAACAACCAC
>APFE031752689.1:0-11202 GCA_000404065.3 Pinus taeda | reverse complement strand
ATATCATTTGAATATATTAATTTTTTTTAAAAATATGTCATGTGAAACATTATTGATTGAATTTTAAATCTATAAATTTACAATTTTTAATTTGTGATATATTTCAAAAATTGATAATTAAATTAAAAAGAAAATAAAAGCCCAATTTTATATTTTTACTTCATTTATTTTTCTTATAATCAATTTACAATTGAATGCATTTCAAATTTTAAAAATAAATATACATTGCAAAATATCAAACATAATTTCTAAATTTCATAATTTATTAATCATGGAGGGACTTAACATGAAACTTATTAATATAAACAATGTACTTCATTAGTAAAATATTTCAATGCCATATAAAGTAAAATATTTCAATGTCAACTAATATGTACAATGAAAAGAAATAAATTTTCATGGTTAAAACATTTTTAAGTATTTCAAGAAATCTTAGTATTTTATGTTTGGGCAATATTTTTTGTCAATTTTATCTTTGAGATGCAAACATTTTTTCTTCAAATTTTGCATTTAAAAAAAATTACACAAGAAGAAATTATATCACTCTAAACACTTCTTAGATTTGTGATTGAAATAGACCAATACTGATATTTAAAGAAAAGCTAATAATATCATCTTGCAATTTGAAATTTTGTTGTTGAATGATTCCTAATTAAATTTGAAGCACAAATCCATGCATGGTATTTTATCGAATTCTACACTAATCCTACACAGAAAAGCTAGGACTAACCAAATTCATAATTGAGCTACTTTTATACATTTGTATTTGAAAAGTAAAAAAATATTCCATAGAACACTCCTTCAAATCATTAACATCTAAACCACATCTTGTTACCAAATTTATGGTGGACACATATTTGATCTCGTGGAGATTCGTGGCATAGGCTGGTCAAACCTTGTACTCCTTATTTGTGCGGTAACACATATTGCTCTCAAGAGTCAAGGTCCCGTAATTTGACCTTGTGATCCAATATCAAACACCCAAACATATCATAAAGGTTTTCCATGTTAAATTTGCAACTATCAGACAGTTGTGACAATGTACAAATATATGTATGTTCAGATATTGGTAAAGAAGATAGGGAAATAATTTGTTGCCACAATTATAGGAAAATACCTTGTCATATATGGCATTGAAAATTTTCTTATTAAACGAAGAAGATGTAGCATTCACAACTTATCACCAACATTCTTCTAGCATGAGCAAAATATTGGAGTAAACAATATGATCTTTGAACATGTTGAGGGACATCTTAACTCCATAATTGATGGAATTTATTTGCACCATAGTGAAGACATAGAAAAATACCTTGTTTTATATATATATTTTTATATAAATGAATGTTATAAATAATAATGAGCAACTTATTCATGGAGTACTGAGTAGAATTGGAATAATCTCAAATACCTAGAAATTGGTTGGGGGGGGGGGGAGCCACATGCCATGAATATATTTCTTTTAAACTATGAAAAGTAATGCTATCAAGTTTGATAAATAAAATTTCTTATATATAAGAATTTTATAAATAATAATGAGGATTTATTATAATTCGAAAAATCTCAACATGGAGGAACTTATTAGAATTGGAATAATCTCAAATCCCTATGAAATTGGTGGGTGAGGAGCCACATGGCATAGATCTAATTTCTTAAATTTATTAAAGCTAATGGACCATTTTCCCAAATGAAAATGACTTATATATAAATGAATGTTATAAATAATATTTAGGGACTTACTAGAATTGGAATAATCTCAAATCCCTAGGAAATTGGTGGATGGGGAACCATGTGGCATTATTCTAATTTTTAAATTTATTAAAAGTAATGGACTGTTTTGCTAAATAGATCTTACATATATATAAATGGATGTTATAAATAATAATGAGGAACTTATTAGAATTGGAATAATCTCAAATCCCTAGGAAATTGTTGGGTGAGGAGTGACTTGGCAGAACTTTAATTTTTTTAATTTATTAAAAGTAATGGACCATTTTGCTCAATAATTTTTTCTTATATATAAGTGAATGTTATAAATAATAATGAGGAACTTATTATAATTGGAATAATCTCAACATGGAGGAACTTATTATAATCATAATAATCTCAAATCGATAGGAAATTGGTGGGTGGGGAGCCACCTAGCACAAATATAATTTATTAAATTTATTGTAATTGAATGCAATGTAAAAAAACTCTGTAATACGTAAAAAAAACTTTGTAATGCATTACAATTGTTGATAAACATTAAGAAGAAGCATACGTTGAGCATATTCCCTTGAGAATCAATCTAGGCCCTCAATAAAAATATCAATGAAATATCAACAAAACTCCTAGAATTAGGATTTGTTACAATAGCGTGAGACAATACCATGGCTTATCAAAACTACATGCCCAAAAAACATAACTTATTTCACAATCAAAATATTTTCTAATGATACAAAAAAATTTCTTACACATGGATATTATTAATTTACAAATAAGCTTTCTTACAATATCGTGGGCCCACACCATGGCTTATCAATACCACATGCACAAAAAACATAACATACTTCACAATAAAAATATTTTATAAAATATAAGAAGATTCTTATAATGGATATGTACCACCACTTTGCAATTGATATTATGAACTTGTGAACATGTGTGTCTACAATAGCATGGGGCAATACCATGGCTTATCAATAGCACATGCCAAAAAATGATAAATTATTTCACAATCAAAATATTTTATAACAAAATGGCAAGATTCTTAACCATGGATATTGACCTCCACTTTACCACATATATTATTAATATGTAAATAGGATTTGTTACAATACAATGGCCAATAACATGACTTTTTCATAGCAAAATTCTCAAAAACCACAACTTATTTCACAATAAAAATATTTTAATTTAATTTAATTTTATACCATTTTTTAATTGAAGCTAAAAGGAAAAAGGGTATAATTAATTTTGAGATATATCTAAACACTCTATCATCAATAATTCTAATAGAAATTAAATAAAGGTTTTAATAAAATTAAAAATGAGAATACTTTTATATTTAAAGATGTGAAATTTATATAATACAAATAGTATTAGTAAGAACCAACATAAATCCATCTTAACTAAGGATGCAAGTGATGAAAGGAAAAGTGAAGTGAAGAGAGGGGGAGGGAGAAGGAGATAGTGACAAAGCTGAGAGAGAGAGAGAAAGAGTGATGGGATGAGATGGGAAGAGGGAGGTGGGAGAAAGATGAAGGAAGAGAGAGAGGAGGGGAGAGAGAGAAGGAGAGAGGGAGAGAGATAGAGGGAGATGGAGTTGGAGGGTAAGAGAGAGATGAAATAACAAAGACATAGAAAGATAGATGTGGAAAGAGAGAGAGAGAGAGAGAGGGAGTGGCAAGGGAGATATGGGAAGAGATTCAGGGAGAGAGGAGAGGAGGGAAGAGATGGATATGGAGGCATAGATATGAAGGGGAGAGAGATAAGGGCAAGAGAAAGAGAGGGAAGCACAAATACGGAGGAGAGAGAGAGAAGGGGGGAGGTAGGAAGATACCAATAGAACTGCATAGAGAGAGAGTGGGGGTAGGGATGGGAATAGGGAGAGACACTGTGAGGTGGGATATAACGGGAGAGAGAGGATCCAAGAGAGAGATGAAGTTGGAGGGGGAGAGGGAGGGAAGGAATAATAAAGACATAGAGGGAGAAAGGTAGACAGAGAGAGAGAGTGACAAGGGAGCGATGGAAAGAGAGTGAAGGAGAGAGGAGAGTAGGAGGGAAGAGAGAGAGAAAGAGAGAAGAGGAAGAGTGAGAGAGAAGGGGATAGAGAGAGGTGAAGAGTAAGAGGGAGGGAGTGAGAGAGATAGATAGATATGGAGAAAGAGAGTGTGTATCTTTCGGGGTTGAGATAGAGAGAGAAAAGAAGAAAGAGACACATAGATATAAATATAGATATTATATAGTATTATATAACCAACCTAGATCTATCTTAACATGGATCTATCAAGCACTGCGAGGGATAAAATCTCTAGAGGTGCAAACATTTCCTCAAGTTTTGCACTAAAAAGGAAAGGTTGGCATCTGGAGAGATTGGATCCCTCTTGGCCCTTGATAGATCCGGATAAGATGGATCTAGGCTTCTTAATACACTTTTGTTTTAAACCTTCAATGTTAAATAAAGATAAAATGGATTATGCATCATGTAATATCAATAATATTATATGTCAACTCCATATTAAGTACATAATGTATTACGGAGTTGCGCGTGTGGAGATAGGGTTTTTTCTGCTCTTGCTACCGTCGTTGGGGTGTGGAGGTTGGGCCGCCCCTGGTTCTGGTGGCCCTTCTAGTCGCCTTTGTTTGGAGCTTCGTTGCCATTGTCGTGGTGCTGGAGGCCTGATCGGCGTTCAAAGTTTTCAATTGGGGTTTTGAATGATCCCATTTATTTTTCTGGTCCTGCACAGCCTGAGGCGGCGCTGCATCTTCGAGCCCGTTTCCTCCTGCTGACCCGTATCTTTTCCCTTGGCTTCGGCTCCGAGATTCAGATTTTGTGGTCCACTCGTGTTGGGCTTTGAGCGGAAGAGTTCTGGGGCATCTTTCGCATAGTGTTGCGCGACTGAGGTGAGTGTTTGTGCCTTGAGGGTTTTGGTGGCCCTCTGCTCGTCCCTTCCATGCGGCTCTACTTGGTGGTCTTCAAGGAGTTCGTATTTTGGTCTTATTTTACACTAAGCTGCGGATCTCGAGCAGGGGTTTTTTTGGTCTTCATATTTACTCTTCGTGGGATCGAGGTGGCTGCCCTAGCCGCCTCTGCCCCCTGACTCGCCTCTGCTCAGATTGAGACCAGATGGGTTCATTTGCTGTGGCATATTGTGCCTTTCTTGGTGGCTCGCTGGCCTTCGTTTATGGTTATTTGAAGAATTGAGGGAACTGGGCTGTGGAGGTGTTATTCTCTGCATGGTTTCGGGCTGCTTCAACATGGCTGTTTTATTTGTTGGGGTTGTTGCAGGTGGCTGAGGAAGCTTGGGGCAATTTGGCCTCTGGTTTCAGGTGGAGAGTTTGAGGGGGCAGGGGAGGAGTGGCTATCCTGGCTACTCTTTCCTCATTTCGTGCCTCTCCTTCTTGGTATGGGTGGCCAGTTTTCTGTTTCTTATTCTCTCCTCATGCACTATTATTGTTTATTTGTTGTTTTGTTGTGATGGGTATGGGTATCCTCTACAGTTCTATTTTCTGCAGACTGGTTTGGAGTTTACATACCCATACTTCTGCCCAATTTGGGCTTCACTGGAATACTTCCCTTGAAGTATTGTTATTGTAAGTGGCTTTGCCCACACTTCTGCATATGTGTTTAGCATCTTCAATATGTAATTTTCTAAAATTAATGGAAATTACAGATTTTTCTCCTTGGAAAAAAAGTACATAATGTATTACATATATTCCTAATACTAAAAAGTATTATATATATATATTCTATATTATATATAGATATATTTATATTATATATATATTATATATTTATATATTAATTATAAACTTTCAATTTTTAATTTCATATAATTCCTATAAAATAAAGTGGAAATTGAAATAGTATATAATGACCAACTTATTTTTTTGTTATTACTTTTTTAAATTTTATAGTACTAATTATTTTTTTATTTAATTTATTAACATTTTCCTACCACCAAATACTTTATTGTATTTAAATATCTCATATTTTGTGTTATTTTAAAGGAGTAATTAGTTTTTGGTATAAATAACCACACCACATATTTTCAAGTAAATAAGTGAAATACGGAATCATATTCACTTAAGCCCCATAGATAATTTTCATACCCATCAATCCACTGAAGGATGGACATGATAGAAAAATCATTATATTTGGAAAATAGAAATATCTATATTGTAGTTTTATATAGAAATATTTTCTTATATTGGATGATCCATGGTATTAATCCATTGTGAAAAATATTAGTTTTTTTTAAATTGAACAATTGCATTTTTTGTGTTATTATTATTTTTAAAATTGTTTGATGTAAGTATTATTTTATTAATTTTAAATGTAACATTATGTGACAACATTTTTTTTATACTAGATTGTAGAGCACCTTTTTCATACTCAGTTGTAAAACACCTATCATTTAACCATTCCCTCTATCACAAAAAAAAAATCTCACTAAATAATCTATACTAAAATTTGAATTAAAAATTTTATTATTTTTTTCATTAACCAATAATTCATTAAATTAAGAAATAGATAAATTAAATAACCACGTTCATGAGGCTAAGTGATGGTTACAGAGAACTCTCAAAATTACCCTTACCCATCTTGGAAGTCAAGGATTCACCTACATTCCACACATTCACCTACAAATGGTATGAAAAACCGAAAACACATATGGATCATACATTCGCAGTTTCATTTAAAATATACCTATAAAAGATGAGAGACACACAAATGCTGGGAGTAGTGATTCTATTCGTAGAGATCTTCCTCCTTCACTGCATTTTTTTGAGTCCCAATATAGAATTTTATTCGGGCGTCCATACATATCTAGAAAACTGCCAATTGCAAAATGAAATAAGGTTAATGCGTTTTTAACTTTTAAAAAATTATTTGCGCATATTAATAATAAATAGATATTCACCCTTATATTTAACTTTCATATTTTCAAAATAAAACTAAAAGTATTCGATTATTTATAAATGACCTCCTCATAACTTAAAAGCTGAAGATGACATTGCATCTTCCCTGTTTACTCCTTTCGAAAGCGCCATAATAATTGAGTTGAGATAACTTAAAGTTGAAGATGGCATGCACATCTTCCCTGTTTACCCCTTTCGAAAGTACCATAATAACTGATGACCTTGATTTATGTTTATGTTCAAGCTTATCCATGAGGCCGTGTATTCTCTTTACTCCTTTAGAAACTTCACCATAATACCCACTCATTTATCACAGGTCCCTCCTCTCAAAAAAAGAGAGTAACATAACCTTTTGTTTACTATTTTGCTTTGCCAATTAATTCTTCTTCTCTTTTTCTTATTTTTTCTATTATCGTTGATACTTCAATTGAAATATATTCTTCATCAGTGAAAATCTAAATGGGAAATTACTGGTGTGTATGTTTGTGTTCGCACGCCAAAGCCAACTACAGAAATCTCGCGTGGTTTTGAGAACCGATGGGAGGGTTAAGATGTGTGCGACTGCATGTAAATTTTTTAACATGAATATACTGTTTATGTTTGCTAGAGAAAGCCGAGATAATCTAGTCTCTTACAGTCCACTCCGCTTATTTCAATGTCCAACACCAACCAGACCTTCATGTACTTCAGCCTCAAGATCAGCCTCAAGACAAGCGGAGTCGGAGAGCGGTAAGATGTTCCTCATATAAAATTTGTCTAATTTCATTTTCAGAATGCATTTAGTTGACATATTTATTTTACAACTTAGAATAAGAGTGATGTGTAAATTTTTTGCGATGAAAGTAGAATTCAATTCTGTACCTTTTAAATAAAAATTAAATATTATTAAATTAAAAAATATGTTAGCTATAATCAAAATAATATACATATTTGTTAGCTTATTTAAAAAAAATATGAAAAAACTTAGCTCTAAAGTATTTGCTTATTGATTGTTGACCATTTACAACCATTTCCACCTCCACTCTTAGTTCCAAAATAAAATATTTAAAATAATTTATAGCATCTTTAAAATTATTTTAAAATAATTAAAAAAAATAATGTTGATTTATTTAATTTTCATATTTCAATTGGATATTTTAAATAAACAATTAAACCAAAGCTAATTTGTAATTTCCGTATGTATCGAAAACTGAATTAACATACACATATAATATATAATATAGTATATATATAATTAAAAAAATAATACTTAAACTATAATTACAAACAAAAAAACAGAAATTCTACAAGTAATTCTTTTAAATAATAAAATAGAAAAAAAATTAAATTTGAATATTATTTTCATTTTTATATTTGAATGGATATTTAAATACAATTAATTTTAAATCCATGCTAATTAATTTATTTAATATTAACTTTAGAAAAATCATATACAATATTGTTATATTTATGAAACTCAATAAGTAAGGAAATAAAGTAATTAAAAAGTAAAAAGTTTGAAAGAATATGAGAATGTATTTTAAAAGATATATCAATTAGAAGAAAAACATGTTAATACCGAAAATGTAATCATAAATAAAATATCTCAATGCTCATGTTAACTAAATTATTTTAATTTCAACCATTTACCCAGTTTAAAATAATAATAATAATATGTCTATATATTATACAAAATAATTGAAAAATTAAATTCTTATTGATATAGCATTTCATGTCCATTTTGACCTTTTAATTAAGGGTTATTTTTAAATGGAGTAAATGATATTTAGCTTATTTGATTCCATTTTTATGTGGTTGAATCCATTTACGCATTCAAAAAGGTAATTTTAAAAAATTCTCTCACACACACACACACATATATATATATATATAGAGAGAGAGAGAATCATAACCATCATCCCTAGAGGGATGAAATTTATGGAGGTGAGTTTTTTTCAATTTTGGACTATAAAAAGAGTTTGGATCTCAACATATTTCATCCCTGTTGGGTGTGGTTGGATCCATGTTTAAAATGGTTCTATATTGGTTTTATTTGTAGGAGAGGAAATGGGCGTTGTTCAGTAATGAGTAATGCACGGTGTGGAATTCAGTAGGCTCTTTTACATTGCATTGAACTTCAATTTTTAAGAGGTGAGAGGAGCCTAGTAGTGTTCATGGCCAACAAAAATCCATGGATTATGGATAGCTGCCTTGTTTCTACTCCAATTGAATTGTTTGTATTCCAATCGAATTTGGATTCCTCTTTACAAGTTAGACAATTTTTTTCTTCTTTTTTTTTTACATTTTGGGTTTTTATGCTTCCCTTCAATGAATAATATATTTAAATTTTTTCCCTTCAAAAGTGATGTTCTAATAATAAATTAACCTTTCACCAATAAATATTTGATTAAAAAGTTATATTTAAATTTTTTCCTTCCAAAAGTGATGTGCTAATAATAAATTAACCTTTCACCAATAAATATTTGATTAAAAAATTATCCTTTCACTAATACAATTATGTTAAAAAGTTTCACTCCAAATACAAAATGATCATAAACAAATATATAATGGAAATTTTAAATCTTGATTTAAAATAACCTTATATAATCTTTAATATTTGTTTTAATATAATATAAATTCATTAATATGAAATTTATCGTGCTTTTTCCAATGCTGCACCATGATGACTTAATGTTTACGTTTCAATTTTATTATAAAATGTCAATATCCCACATTTCACTAAACATTATCATTAAATAATTGTCAGCGTATAATCTATATTTCTATTTTATATATTCTTGCATTATATAATATTAATATATTTACCTCTTAAATATTTACTTAGTTTCTAGGGTTAGGCTTTCTAGGCTTTTACAATCTGGTTGGACATATTATTCCAACCAGAACACTCAAAAGAAGCCCTGGTAGCCGCGGTTAGAGTGGAGGCGAAAGTAATAGGTGCAACTCTATGAGTTATCTAAAATCCTGCTGTTGATTTTCTAGTCAAAGCCCAACCAGATGCCGAATCTCCAACATCGGATTGTTCCTCCTTTGTTTTGGAAGAAACTTCGAACTGACATTTATATCTAACTTGCTTAATTCATCACATTTTATATCTAGCTTGCTTAATTCATTACATTTTATAAAAGAAAACTAGAGATTGATGTAAATTTATTTGTTATTATTATAAATGAATGATTAGTAATATGTTTTTCAAATTTTTTAAATTTTTAAAAGAAATAATTAATTAATTTATGTCTAATATATATTTTTTATAGAAACACCATATTATTATTATATATAATTTTATAAAATTAAACAAATAAATAATGTCACTTGATATTGAAAATAAATAAGGAATTATTGTTTAAATTATATATTATTTATGATTTAATCTACTATCTAATATATAAATATAATTTTTTTTTATAAACGAATGTGAATTAATTAATATCCAAATATTGAATTTTACACTAATCATATTTAAACAAAATAAATATAATAATTTGTTTTAAATTTTAAATTGTAAATATCATATATGAATAAATATAGTTTTACTTTTACAATAATGGGAAAATCGATCATAATCCAGCTGTAAATCTAGCAATGAGGACATGCATTCATAATCCAGCTATCAATCTAGCAATGAAAACATGCATCTCTAGCTACAATCCCCAAATGTAGCTGTCAATCTAGCAATGAGGACATGCATCTCTAGCTACAATCCCCAAATGCAGTTTAACTCATCACCATTATTCAAGGAAAACCACGTCACCTGGAATGACCCATTGGTGGTTCCTAAGGAGGCAAGTTTTCACTCTTCTCAAATGCCTCTAGTGTTTCCTTAAGTTTGAGGAAGACAAACACTTAACCAAGTAGAAATAGTTTTAGAGCATGTAAATATAATTTTACTAATAAAAAAATAATAATAAAGCATTTGAATAAGACATTATTAAAAATTAATAATCTGATTAATATCACAAATATGCCATATTTAAATGTTAAAACAAATAGATATTGTCAGGCCAGGCAGTAACTCCATAAGGTAAAAATGATTCGTGTGTATTATTGGATCATGTAGGTTTTCATTATATACATGATGGAGGTCTTCATTATATACATGAGGGAGAGACTGTGTAAAAATGATTTGTGTGTATTATTCGATCATGTAGGTCTTCATTATATACATGAGGGCATCTCTGTTCAAATTACTTATTTATCTATCTACATATATTCACCCAATCATGAAGATTAGGTGTCAACATTCCCCCCCTTAATCTGAAAGGGTTGTTGGTGAGTCCAAGCATTGTTCTGAATCATTCAAGCCTTTCTCTTCCAAGTAATTTGGTGAAAATGTCTGCAATTTGCTCATTTGTGGAACAATCACGGAGATGGATTGTTTTGGCCTCAACATGATGTCAAACTAGATGATATTTAGTATTGATGTGCTTTGTTTTATCATGGAACTTTGGGTTCTTGGCCAACTTTATTGCAGAGGTATTGTCAATCATGAGTGGAGTTGATTGTACTTGTTTTACCTGCAAATCTTCAAGAATTTTCTTGAGCCACACAATTTCTTTTGTTGCTTCAACTGCTGCC
>APFE031752684.1:111872-125118 GCA_000404065.3 Pinus taeda | reverse complement strand
CCGCTGAATAAAAAATTAAATAATGGCGCACGGACCCCATCCTTATCCCTCCACCGCCTTATCTATCCCGCCAGCCGTCAGATCTACCGCGCCCGAGATCTACGGTGGGCGACTCTTTTCGCACCTTGATATGCTGTGGGTTAGCGTCCGGGAGATGGGCAGTTTTCCCATCGTACTCCCGCCACGCGTCACCCTCCCGGCTGTGGCGGAGGCCCCTCCCCAAATACCGCCTGTGCACAAAAGCGGTGCGTCGCAAACCGGATACCACTTCCCCCTGAATGACATCACCCTGCCGCGTCATCAGCCTGCATCGGCTTCCTGCCACCGTGTCCTATGCCACATCACTGCCACCATACTACCACATCATCACCCTGCCATACTGCCACATCACCCCGCTGACGTCACGCTGCTGACGTCATCTCTGTACTGGGTCCCACTGCTGACGTCATGCTGACGTCACCCGCCAGAAAAGTGCACAAGTGCGAAATCGCAGCTTGGGAAGACCAGATTCAAAATCTGAGGCAGTTTTCGATGCGCAATTAGCGCTTAGCGCTAATCGCGCATCGCTACGGGAAATAGGCCAAAATGGGGAATATTTTTCTTCAGTAGTCGTTTTTGCCTTGAAAGGGCAGAAAAAGGGCGATTTAGCAGTTTAAAAGAGTATCAGAAGCAGAAAGAAGCTAGATTGCATGTCAAAGAGTATTAGTGTTGCGGTAAAGTGTATCAGCGAAGATTTTCTCAATGCTCAAAGCTGATAAAACATTAAAGAGCCCCCAGCAAGTCAAAGAAACAGTAAAAGCCATTTAAAGCCTCTCAAATCACAGTTACTGCACATCAAAGTCACATGAGATCAGTGGACCAAAGCTCAAAGCACAGTTATTGCAGAAGCATTGTATTGAGCCACCAAGGACACCATATTAATTCATTTTGATCTGGCTGCCTCCAGTGCGGCTCAATAGATATTTACTTGCATTTAATTTCAGCACAAGTTTAGGTTTAAAAATCTTTTTCCTGCAGACCTGTTTAGGTCAGCTATAATAAATACTCTTAGATATTTTCACTATAAAAACAGCCCTGAACGATGTAATAGGGGTTGGTTGGTTGGTTGGTTGTTTTAGTTTGTAAATGCACTCCAAGAGAGACTCGCTCTGTATCTGACATGTTTTATATAATCAAAGATTGCTGAAAGCTTGGAGAATGGACTATTGATGTGTTTTTAATGTCTCTGAAGAGTGAATGAGGGAAATCTTGTGTTGTTTTATGAACTAATAAGTATTTCTTACCTCCGTTATTTCAATTTCACATATGCTCAAGTCACAAAACAAAAGTCTGGTTTAGAATTTGCTTACCTGCACTCTATGCTCAGTTTTTGTGGCTTCTTAATGTTTTCCTCTTGATTTAGGCATAAATATGGATTCCTTGTGGCTCATATTTGCTCTATTTCATATATGAATGGCTGTTATTTGGGAATTCTTAGCTGCTCCCAGGTAGGGCTCGTTTATCTTCCCTCTGCTAACCTGATTGAGAGATTCTTTATTGCCTCTCATTCCTTAGCCTTCAATCCATTTTCATTTATCCTGAGTATTGTTCCATGAGCAGCTACCTTGCCCCTCTTTCCTCTTGTGACCAAGAAAATGCACCAGCAGCCTTACTCCACGACTCCACGCCCAATGATTTGAAACTTGTCACACTATGCATTGCCTCTCTACTTGAAAGCAACCTCCTTCCACCCAAACACAAACAAAACCCCTTGAACCCAATAACTAGCCTAAAATCATCATCAACAAAGCTAAATCATTAAGAGAGAGAACTCTCTGAATGCAGGTGGGCTAGAACCTGCAGTCCAAAGACTGGTTTGTGGTTACCTCGGCCGTATCCCTTCAAGAGCTTAGGGACAACCTGAATGTTAACACATTCAATAAGAATTAGTGCCACATAGTTACAGTAAATTACGAGTTTATTTCTATATAATATCAAATATTTATCATGATATACAATCAATTCCATCAAAGTCCTGATACCATAAAGTCAGGGCATCCATTTTGTCACATTATCAAATTTACCACGTTGTTTAATACATCACAACAATTACTACTTATCAATGCCTTATAAATATAGTTACTTAACTAGGGAGTAGAACATGATAATCTTGCAACAACACTTCTTACCATCAGGGTTACCATCCTCATCACAAACATTGTCAAAAATATCAAGTTATCGTATATCAAAGTCAATGCTTCCTGAGGGAATTAGACCCAAAAGAGAGACCATATAAAGGATAGAACATCAACTCAATTGGCACACTCACTCAAGAAAAATTGATTTGCAATAGCAAGGAAGGAAGAGAGTAGCTAGTGGGATGACGAAGAAGGATAGAATTTGATATTTGTCTAAAAGTCATCTTCTCTTGTTTCACTCTAGGGTTTGTGAATGTGTTAGTTGTAGGGGGGTTGAAGTTCAATTGCAAGAGGCTGAAATTTTGTGAAGTAGTTGTAGGGGGTCAAAGTTGTAGCATTAAAGAAGCAGTATTGAAGTTTTGGAAGTTATCTCAAGGAAACTCTTGTTGGGGGGTGGATTGGGGATTCAAGGGTTTTTTTGGATTTGGTCATTGGGTCTTTCAAGTATCTTTTGTAAGCATATTATAAAGAAGAAGAGAAGCATTTTCCGAGTTTTCACCTTGGAGGGGTTTTTCCCTAGCTTGTAGCCTAAATCTTGTGTACCTTGTCTTGTTGTGATATTCACTATTTTGGTAATTACTTGATGAAGAAAAAGTGATAAAGTAATAAAAGGTCTATATCACAAATAATTATCAAGTTAAGGAAAATAATATAAATACATAAGTATCCTGATTTTCCAACATGATTTCAGAGCTAAGGTGCAAGAAGGAGACTAAAGACCAAATGTTGTTGGCAAAGGAAGTAGCAGATGGAAGTTTTTTCTTCGATTTATCTAGCACAATCGACGATGAGAATGTATGGGTTATTGATAGTGGTGCCTCCAGACATATGACATGAGAATGTAGTCAACTCCAAACCCTATCTAAGGGTAGCTCATCTCATTCAATCAAACTTGGAGATAACAAGAGATATCTATTTAAAGGCATTAGATCTACTTCGTTGGAGCTCAAGTATGGTGGGAGTATTCACCTCAACAAAATTTTATATGTTCCATGTTTGAAGAAAAACTTACTTTCCATTTATTCTCTAGAAAATAAGGGTGATAGAGTTGATTTTGTTGATGAAAAGGTTTTGGTTTGGGGTAATGGCTCAAGTATTGATGATGCTGGGGTAATTGGGATTTGTGAGGGGACATTGTATAAACTTTATACATCTATGGCTCATGCCCTAGTTTACATAGATGTGAGTCCTTCTAAACTACGAAGTAGAAGTTATGGACACCTACATTATAATATTTGTTCATCTCTACGTCAAATGGTCAATGGCATCCCCGAATCAAAGGAATAACATGAAGGAACCTATAAGGGATGTGCTCTAGGAAATAACATAAAAAAAACATTTCCAAGGATTGACACCAGATGTAAGGAAATAATGACTAACGTGATCACTAACAGTATTAATGTTCTATAAGCTGTCTTAAGTATGATCTTACTGGGGGCTGGATTGGGGCTTGGAGGGTTTGTTGGCTTTGGTCTTTGGGTCTTGCAAGTCTCTTTTGTAAGTTGATTATAAATAAGAAGAGAAGAATTTTATGGGTTTTCCCCTTGGATGGGGTTTTCCCTAGCTTGGAGCCTTTATCTTATGTACCTTATCTTGTTGACATCTTCATTGTTTTGGCAATTGCTTAATGAAAAAATATCTGATAAAGTAATAAAATTCCAACACATATCACAAGTAATTATCAAGTTAAGGAAAATCATATAAATACATAAGTCTCTCGATTTTCCAACATGGTTCAAAGATAAGGTGCAAGAATGACAATAAAGATCATATCTTTGTTGGCAATGTGGAAAGGTTTATAAGGAACGGTTTTAAGGTTCTTGGAAATGTCGTTACATCTATCAAGAATTGTATATTGAAGATCATGTCCAAACTCTGCAAAGGACATAACATATGTAATTTTATTCTCCGCTTTATCTAGCACATTCAAGAATGAGAATGTATAGATTATTGATAGTGGTGCCTCCATACATATGGAATGACAATTCAGCCAAATATAAACCTTATCTAAGGGTAACTCATCTCATTCAATCGAACTTGGAGACAATAAGAGCTATTCGATGAAATGTATTGGATCTACCTCATTGGAGCTCAATTCTGGTGGGAGCATTCACCTCAACAATATTGTATATGTTCCAGGTTTGAAAAAAGACTTACTTTCCATTTCTTGTCTAGATAATAAGGGTGATAGATTTGCTTTTGTTAATGTCAAGGTTTTGGTTTGGGGTGAGAGCTCAAGTATTGATGATGCTAGAGTAATTAGGATTTGTGAGGGGACATTGTATAGACTCTATAGACCTCTACCCTAGGCCCTATTTCACTTGGATGTGAGTCCTTCTTAACTATGTAATAGAAGGTATGGACACATCCATTATAATATTTTTCCATCTCTAAGTCAAATGGTCAATGGCATACCCAAATTGAATGAAGAACATCAAGGGACCTGTAAGGTATGTGCTATAGGAAAGAAAATAAAGAAACCATTTGTAAGTAGTGAGACTATATATAAGGAAATAATGATCAGCATGGTCACTTGACGTGATCTATGACTAACTTATATAACTAGTCATATATAGATACAAGCTACTCATCGGTAGTACTAAAAACACCAGCACCAACTATAGGAGTAGGAGGAACACCAACACCAACACCAGCATTAGCAACACTTTGAGTTGAAAGTCATGGATTTTTCTCCAATCCAAGAAAACTCCATCAAATGATATATACCATTTTTTTAAAAGCATTATATATAATTGAATTCATCAAATAAATATCAAAAAGAGTATTTTGTAATATCGATAGATATGACCTTATCGATATCTTTGCAACTGGCAATAATAGTTGTGATAACATCATTGTTTATGGATCTACTAAATGGATATTAATAGTAGTATGTGGAATTAATTAATTCTTGCATGCTAAGTGTGAATACCAAGTTTTTACATTGGGAATCAGAAAATTCTTTCAATATTTTGTACATTTCCTACTATCATTATAATGATTGTGAGATATCACATGTTATAAACACAAATATTAAATTGCATTAAAAAACACTACAATAAAAAACATTGAAACTGATAAATGATATTTGATATTGTATTTGGATTTTATCTTTCCGCATTTACTCTCTACTTTGAAACAAAGTTTTGGACTTCCATACGTGTTCTAAGAAAAAATACACACTGCGGAGTACTTGATGCACAAGAAGATGATTTTGCGAGAATGAAGTGAAATCACTATTACAAAGTTCCATAAATTTAGACATTTCCAATTATAACATTAAATCAGATTTCAATGATTCAATAAACTGAAAAATCTATTCGACAATATTCAAACTCTTCAACCAAAAAATAAAAGGTGATGTTAAGATTACTTCTCTTAATTTTCTTTGTGCCTGCTTCCATGCTTATGCATACCCATCTTCCAATCTTAAGATTAACATCATATTGGTAGAAGAGCTTTAGGTAACCAAAAGAGAATGAGTTTTAGGGTATCAATGAAATACTATGTTGATATCAATTTCTAAAGCGTCTTAAAGCGAACAATCATATCGAGTATTCATGTTTTTGCTGAAAATTGTAACTAGCTTTGGTATTCATTATGATGTAATTGTAATCATGACATTATATATTTTTTATAAAGAAAGAAAAAGAAAAGAAATTATACTTTTATTTTTGGAGTATGGGTTTCATGCTTAAGTTTGAGTCACAAAATGTGTTATTCATACTTTAGGTCATCTAGGCCTTTCCACGTATTTGAAGGATAAAGAATAATATTGGTAATTTGCCATATTCCCATTTGGAATCATTGTAATGAAGAAAATATTTATTTTGTCAAGAAAAATCCATGGATAATCCCAAGACCAAGTTGGTCGAAGGAGCAGATCAAGTCAACCTTAAGGAAGGGAATTCAACTCTCAACAATGGCTATATAAAGCAGAGTAGTTTGACTCATTTGGAACACTCACTCAAGCAAGTTCGATCTATAATAGGGAAGAAGGAAGATAGTAGTTCGAGGGATGAAGAAGAAGGATATAAGCCTAAAATTATATAAAAACCATCTTCTCTTGTTTTTCTCTAATTTTTGTGAAGTTTCCAGTTGTAGAGGGGGTGAAGTTTTGTTGTGGGGGACCAAAATTATATGAAGTTGTTGCAGAGGATCAAAGTTGCAACGTCAAATAAGAAATATCGAAGTTCTGGAAGCTATCTCAAGGAAGATGACTAGCTTGGGACTTGGAGGGTTTGTTGGCTTTGGTCTTTGGGTCTTGGAAGTCTCTTTTGTAAGAATATTCTAAAGAAGAGGAGAAGCATTTTCTATGTTTTCCCTTGGAGGGGTTTTTCCGTGGCTTGGAACCTATATATTTATGAACAAATATCTAGTAAATTAATAAAATGGCAACACATATCACAATTAATTATCAAGATAAGAAAAATAATCTAAATACTTAAGTCTATTGATTTTCCAACATAATTTTAGAGCTAGGGTTCAAAGACTAAATATCACATATTTGTTGGCACTATGGCAAGGGTTATAAGGAATGGTTTCAAGGTTCTTGGAAATATCGCTATATCTATCAAGATTTTTTTTATTGAAGATCATCTCCAAGCTTGCAAAGGAAGTAGCAGATCGAAGTTTGTTCTCCTCTTTATCTGACACATTCAAGGATGATAATGTATGGGTTATTGACAGTGGTGCCTCCAAACATATGACGAGAGAATGCAGACAAATCCAAACCATATCTAAGGGTAACCCATATCATTCAATCAAAATTGGAGACAAAAAGAGCTATCCATTAAAAGCCATTGGATCTACTTCATTGGAGCTCAAGTCTGGTGGGAGCATTCACCTCAACAACATTTTATATGTTCCAGGTTTGAAGAAAATATTACTTTCCATTTCTTGTCTTGAGGATAAGGGTGATAGATTTTCTTTTGCTGATGGAAAGGTTTTGTTTTGGGGTAAGTGTTGCGTTTCTTAGTTGTTCCTAAAAGACCAACTGACCTCTATACATTAAATCATCAACTAGGACCTTCATTTGTTTATTTCAAGGTTATCCACATAGTATGTGCAAGAGATAGTGCTAATATTATCTAATAGATATAACCTTGATGAAAGGTAAAATGCATGTGAATATAAGGAACAACTAGGATCTACCAAAAATAACAATTCACTCACAACTTCTGGGTTTCAAGCATAAAAAATTGAAACTAGTAAGAGAATCAAACAATAAAATCTTTTACCAAAAATAATTAAGTAAGCATTAAATATTCTACCAAGAATATTGAAATAACCCTGCTAAAACAAAGTTATTTCCTAGGAAACTTCATCTATGAGGAAGGAACAACACTCTGAATAGAAATGAATCTGCTCAAAGAAATATCAAGTATTTAATATTAAAAACTCTTCATTAATTGCAAGAAACAACAAAACAAATAACACTCAAAGAAATAACTATAATAAATACAATTCTATGATATTTTACTATAATTGCTGCAAAAACTAATAATGTAATGAAAAATCAAATAACCATCCATTAGATCTAGAAAGGAATTGAATGATTTTAAAACAAGAACTGAAATATAAACATAAACTTAATAATGTAAGAAAGGAAAACAGTCGTTCCAGGACTAGGCCCAAATTATCTTGAATTCAATTGTCTTGTTGCTAATTCAGTGCAATAAGTTAAGTTCGAACCGTGAAAGTCTCCATTAAATTAATATGAACAACTTACAAAAGATGTATGTAAAAACTTATAACATAGATCAAAATGACAGTAATTCCAACTAAACTACCGAGGTTCAATTCCTCATTTTTATATTACAATCAAGTCTGTTTTTGAAATAGAGAAGCGATCCTGAGAATTTGAAGATTCTCAAGATGATTAATTCAAATTCAAAAATCTCAAACATTCCCCCATAATATCAGGCCAAGATCCTTTATTCAACTAAAATTTCCATGATAGAAGTGAGTCTCGTTCAATCAGGTTATAACAAACCCACACAACTCCACATAACTCATTGTTCTTCAACTATTCCGAGGAACAACAATCGATATAGTATATCCATGTTAATTATTATTTCAAATCATAAGCATATTGCATCTTTCCATAATTAAAAATAAATCTTTAAAGAATAAAATGATGAAAATCTTATCAACTTCTTCCCAGAATCCACATCAAACGAATTACCATATTCTATACATAAAAAGCTTAGAAAAATAATAAAAAAATAAGGAGATATGGTAAGAGAATATATCAATTCTAAAGGCCAAAATCACCCCCAAATTAACTATTTGCATGAACTCATGCAAAAAAGTACTTGACATAAAGGAAAGTTAGAGAATAGGTTGGATAAGGGTTTTGTCCATAGTTCCAAAATCCATTTCTACTCTGGAGTTCTTGGAAAGAAACATAGTTACCTACCTCTATCAAATCATACTCAGGCTTATAATCACCTTGAGAACACCAGATTATAAGACACCTGTAGCTACACCCTCTCTAGCTAGGGCCATCTTCCAATACCATATGAACGCAATCTCGTGCCCTGCTCATTGCAGCCTGTAAATTCCAATAGTTAAAAGGTTCTATGTTTTTAATTTCTCCATATGATGCCTACCATCTTTATCTGGCCCCTCGAACATCTTTAGCCTTGACATCTAATAGGTAGTCCAGTCCTGACTACAAGGTATCATTGTGAATAGGTGCCAAGGCATTGACAACACCAGATTGTTTCATGAACCTCTTATGGCTGATAAGTGTACCCAAGGGGCTTTGTGGTTCTCCTCTAACCCAGAGGACGAGGCCAAGCACTCTTCTTTGAAATACATTATAGGCTTTTACCCATTTTATCTGATTTCTAGAAAATGATAAAAAGGGTTGGCACTATACATACCCTATAAAAGGGCCAGGATTCTCATCTTTGTACTCTTCTAAGAAGAAGCTGTGCATGTAACGTTCAATAAAAAGTACTTTGTATTATCATCGTTCTTATGGAAATAAAACTCTAAAACATTTTTGAATTTGTAAGGTTGCCCATACTGAACGACCTTAGCCTTAAGAAATAAATACCATTCTAGCCTAAATAAGGCATAATTTCTACCTGGAGACCTACATGATAGAGCATCTGAATATATAAATTAGTCTCCTTTCATTTGTTCCGTGGATTTTTCAAGTTGACTCTTCAAAGACTAACCTTTTCTTGGCCACTCTCAGCTCGACATAAGTTTCATCCTCCATAACTAACAATGCCTTAAACCTTTGAAGAAACTCATGATGTTCCTTTTGAGGTATTACCTTCTTTTGATATTGTGTTATAGTCTCTTGTTGTTCCTCCATATTTTTATTCAAAACTTGAATGGCAGCTTCCATAATTAGAGTGTATGTAGGGACATGCTTTGTCTATGTTTCTCTTATTATAGAAAGTGGTAAATTTGTTTGAGTTCCATATTTAGTAGTTAAAACATCCGTATTTGATGTATCTAACTCAGCCTGAGTTCCCACATAAAAGGTAACAACAAAACCTTTAGTTTCAGTTTAGGTTTCATTCTCTCGAACTTCCTTCCTCTTATCATTTATCTTCCCATAATGCCATTAGGCCTTACTATTTTGCAACCACTTCTTAAGTTGATGGACCTTTCTTTGTAACTTCCTATTTTCTTTCTTCAATGACTCCATTTCCTTACTAGCCTCACTTTTCCTTTTATTCCTCACTCCTCTGTTAACCTTCTGCGTGAAATTCTTGGCTAGGGTGACTAGAGAAAGGGAACAACAACTATGGTTGTTGGGATTCCAATCATCAATTCCTTGGTAGGCTCAATTGCAGAATCAATTATAGGTTCAAATAGGTCTCTGTCATCCTAGGGTCCCATTGAAGAGTCAATGTTGACTTCTCATTCTGTGTTTTTCAGAGGAGATTGTAAGGCTACTTCTTTAGGAGAGGAGGGTTCTAGGATGATTGCAACATAATCAATAGATTATTATGGAAGAAACGTATTATCAGGTTCTCTTGAGTGTTCTAAAATGATAATAGCTATGGAATTGGGTGGAGAGGTTGGATGTATAGGAGATTCCCTTTGATCAAGAGGATTTCTTGAGCAACATATGGCTTCTTCAAATTCCATAGAATTCAAAAAAAATTCCAACCCTTCTAAAACTTGAGCTGCCACCATTTCTTGCTCTTTAGGAGGATCGTCCTGATGGGTTTCCCATATATTTATAAATTTTTAAGGTCCACCTCCCTCCAATGGCTATTTTGCAGAGTCTATATAATTTGGATACTTAGCCAACATAAGTGATCTTCATTTATTCCTTAGTAAGGAGGCCAAGAGGGAAGCTTTCCTTTTTTATACCATTGTTAATTGTTGGAATTCTGGAGTTTCTGCCTTTTCCTGTAAGGTCCCTTCTACCATAAAATTCTCATTTTGACAGGATTCTTTATTTTCTTCTAGCTTCTTATCATCAAATGGAATGTTTTCAGGTTCTTCAATGGGTGCTTCGATTTCTGGTGGAGCCTTAGGGTTTCCCAAGAAATCTTCCCAGTTCAATTATCGTTAGTTCAAACTTCTAACAATTATCAATTTTATGAGCCCATAGTGGCTCACCACTAAGGCTTGATCTTTAGATCTCTTGAGTCTCACAGTGGTCTCATGGAATAATGAATTCAAAAAATGAGGTAGGTTCAGGATTACCTTTTGTCTCATTGCCACAATCAGTGTCAAATGTTGTCCCCTTACCACATCATATCGATCGCCACATGTAATTTACCTTTGGACAATGTCGACTAGTTCTTTCCATGACCCTAGCAATGGGGCATGATTGTACCATTTTCCTTTCCTCACAAATTGTTCTCGAGGGCTCACAAATAAGGATGTTGCGCTCTATAGTGGAGTGCGCATCTCAAACCATTTTTTTCCTTCTGTGGGTAGGCCTGTCGCTTCCACCAAAACTTCTTCATTGATCTATATTTGTCTGCCCTTTACCATTGACATTTTTTTATTCAATTTACTTGTAAATTCCAAAGCAACTTCATTGTCAAAGCCTTGTAGTCATAGGAAGTACTCTAACTAGCCTACTTGGTCCAGAATACTGTGTGCCTGCTCAGAGACCCACAACTAGGGTTGGTCACTACGCACAGAGTGGAGACCCATCTCGGTTGTTCCACAGGGAGCAACTTGGGACTAGAAACAACAAGGTTTAGTATATACATGAACGGAAACACTACGTATAGTAGGAAATTAAAAAAAAGCATAGCATGCAATGATGTTAAGTGTTTGTAAGTATCTAGCCATGTGTTTAACTTTTCACAACCACCCCCCCACGGATGAAATTAGAGGTCGTCCACAACCATTCATTATGCATTTGATTTGGAAATATAGTTGACATGAATAATAATATATGACTGAATTAATTAGGCATAATGGAGGAACCATCAGAAAAAATTGAAATAACGACGAGGCGTGCGACGTAATTATTGGATGCATTAATCATGAAATGTGCTGATACGACTAGACATTTACGACACCAAGAACATTAAAATCATAGAAAATCACTTGGAGAGATCTTGCACCCCAATCATGAATAAGAATAAGTTTCACCAAGAGATTTTGTTTAGAGAGAAACACTAGGGAAAAATTAAAATAGACTTAATAATTCTAGAAGAGATTACATCTCTGATACGTAAATTTAAAATTAATCATTCATACATAATCATCATCACCACCTTCCAAGGGAAAAATTTAATAAGTTCCCATAATGATTCAATGATTTTCCTTTAGTATAGTTAAGGGAGAGAAAAATGGCTAATTTTAGATGGTAATTTCAAATGTACTTCGACACCATAGGCATGTCCTCTACTTCCAGCACGCATCTATAGCCTCGACAAGGTTTCCTTTTAACCCATTTATATGCCAGTATCCCATTCAACTAAAAGGGATTCATAATTTTTTATTACTTTTCAAGGAAAAAGGCCATTGTTCTGGCGTGGCGACCAATTGATAACAATGCCACTCACCAGAGGTAATGAGAAGAACAAGTTGAATCATGACGAGACCTCTTGTCCTTTGACCTAATGGTCGAAGCCCATTACCCTAGCTTCGTGACCAGAGTGGTAATGTTGCCACATTAATTCCTATGATCATGGTAGGCCGGCTCGTCATGACACCTCCTATCCTTTGTCTGATTCTTTTTCTTGTATTTTATTATTTTTTCTTGTTTTTTTTTGTTATGAAAAAATATTAGTGAATGGGGTGGCTGATCAACTCCTTAAGAGTTAGTGATGGCGTAAAAATTATTACAATAATTACCTTTTTAGTTTGCCATTTTTCTTCCCATAATTTATTTTTCAAGGAGATTGAAGAATTATACGAAAATAAAGGGAAAGAAAACTCTTCTAGTTGTGATTGAAGAAATGCATTATAAATATATTTATGAATTTACAACATCAGGGTTTTTTTTAAGTTTTAGGAGTTCTTAGGGATCTATTTAAAAATTTCCTATAAAACAGTCTCTTATGGAAATCATTTGGGGAACTTGTTACTTTACCATGATATCAAAGGAGAGCTTCAAAATCATACTAAGAAGAATAACTATTTCTAAAAAAAAATACTATGTTTAGAAAACAACAAACATGAGTAAGGGAACACAACTGGTAACTAATGAAACAACAAACACAACTAAGGGAACAATAATTTCAGTAAAGGAAATAACAATCGCAACCAAGGGAACATCAATTGCGACTAAGGAAACAACACCCGTAACTAAGGGAACAAGAATTGTGACTAAGGAAACATCGACCGTGACCAAGGGAACAAGAACTGTGACTAAGAGAACAACAACCGCAACCATGGGAACAACATCCGTGACTAAGGGAACAACAATGACAACCAAGGGAACAAAAACCACGAGCAAGGGAACAACAGTTGTGAATAAGGGAACAACAACTGCGACCAAGGGACCAACAACTATGACTAAGGGAACAAAAAATGTTGCTAAGGAAACATGAATTTTTACTAGGGAAACAACAACTGTTGTTAAGGAAACAAAAAATGTTACTAAGGAAACAATGATCCCCCCC
>APFE031752684.1:94820-111735 GCA_000404065.3 Pinus taeda | reverse complement strand
AAAAAGGTTTTCAAAAATGGTATATACATTATGTACAAAATGAAATAGATTTCAAAAAAAAAAAGAAAAATGCTTCAGCTGGTTGTAGCTACGAGGTTATCTCCCTAGCCAGTTATAACCTGCAGATTAGAATCATTGCTTACCTCATGAAGAAAAGACTCTCGTGTACGTGGCTGGTGATACAAGCATAGTTGGTGCCCATTGGAAAGGAAAGAGGTACCAAAACCATCAATCGTAGTAAGGCTCACTATACCATTATCATAAACTTTGGTCACCTCATATGGTCCCAACCATCTAGTTTGGAGCTTCCATAGGAAACCTTGAAATCTGGAATCAAATAATAGTGCCCAATCGCCTTTTTTGGAAATTCTTCTTTTTGATGAACCAATCATGCTATTTGGCCCTTTTGGTGTTGAATAAAATCTATGCGCTACAAGGCTAGTAGGCACATTTTGTCGAGTTCATTAATTTGTCTCAGGTGTTTTTTTTTCACTTCTGTAAAATCCAATTGGACTTCCCTTGCGGTTCTGAGAGTCTTAATTTTGAATTCTATAAAAAAAATGGTCTCCTTACAAAAAATAAGCTTGTATGGTGAATAACTAGTAGTGTTGTGCCAAGTTGTTCAATAGGCCCATAGGGCCTTAGGGAGTTTGGCATCCGAATTCTGACAGTTCGCAGATACTGTTTTGGTCAAAATTGCGACCAGAAGTTTATTTTTACTTTCCACCCATCCATTTTCTTGAGGATGGTAAGGGGAAGTAACCCTATGTTTAATATAATACTTATTTAAAGTAGCAGAAATTTTGTGGGTAGTGAACTGTGAACCCCTATCTGTTATGATCTCTTTACCCGATCTATACCATACAAATAGTTCAAACGGGAAGCTAATAACTGCCTCTTATGTAGCCTTCGAGATAGCTTCTACCTCCATCCATTTGGTTACATAGTATTTATAAACCAAAAGACATGTATTTTGGTTTGATGGTGGGTTGAAGGGGCCTACGAAATCCAACACCCATCTTTCGAAGGGTTCGAGTATAATTTGGGGATAAAGGGGCATTTCATTAGATTAAATGGGGTGACCCATCCTCTGACATCTATCACAAATATGGACATATTTTTGTGCATCCTTGAATATTGCGGGCCAGTAATAGCCCATCTACAACACTTGATGCCCAGTCCTTCAATGAAAAAAATTCCCACCGCGGGGTTCATCATGGTAAGCCTTAAGAATATAATAAACTTCATCTTCTTTTATGCATCTACAATTTCCAACCATGGTCTCCCTAATATGAGAGGGTGTCCATCCAACTGATTTCTAGGATTGATGACCAAAAAGCCTACTGGGTACTCCTAGGAATCTATAGAAATGATAATGTCCTTGAGAGTGTCTTCTGGTTTGACTACCAGTCAACTAATTCAAACATTATGGTGGTTGGTCTAAATCTTGTGATCCCAAGGATCCCACAAGTTTCTATAGTCAAAATGTTCATTGTGGCTCCTAAGTCCATGAGGGTATTTGGGAAGTTATTACCTTGAATTTGAACAATAAGTCTTGGGTTTCTAGGGTCATCATATTTAACAGGTATTTTCTTCCCTAAAATAAGATCAGAAAGTGTCCCTAACACATGGACTGTAGGAGGGTCTTTTGGTTTTCTTCCGGGTCGTTAAACACTGACAATTATTTGATGGTTTTATAATAGATCGGGACATCCCAAATAGCCTAGAGAAGAGGAATTTTAATACAGAAGTTTTTCAATTCCCCTATGAGATCAAAATCACAATAGACTGGAGGTTTAATTATAGCAAGTCTCTCAGGGAATGGAGGAGAAACATCTGTAGTAGACTCGTCATTTGGTTTAATTGTTAGGTGTCTCTACTTCAGTGGCAACTACGGTGGAAGGAGGTTGTTCTACTAAAGGTTGCTCTTCAACAATATTTTCATTGTCTATATGTTGTTGATTTCCTATACCATCCTCAGGAAAGATAGTTCATCTAGATCTTAGTCACAACTCATTACATTCAAAGGAAGTAGTGCCACAATCTAAGTTTTCAACAATTTCCATGTATTGGATGGGTCTGTTATTCGGATTAGGATTTAACTGGGCAGGTATTTTAGGACATAATGGGGGTGGAACATTTGAGGGAAAATGAAGTAGACCTTGCAGTGGTGGTTGTGACTAAGGCAATATCTCAACAGATGGACTGATTCATCATGTAGGGAGCTTCTAGTTATGAGACCACATTGGTCTCTATGTAGGTGAGCTTTCCCACTTTGAAGGTTATGTGTTATTCGATGGGATCTGCCATGAATATGTAGGATGTTGTTTGTTTTTCAATGAGATTCGAGAAAATGGATAATGTATCCATGGTGGTTTGGAGTATGATTGAGATTTCTAGGTGGTATTAAAATTTTGATGGCCCTGCCACATTGATCTAGGAATCTGTTGCTGAGTATACTATCCAAAATAAAATAGAGAAGGATCTTGAATCATACCATGAGGGTGATTATGCCACTGTTGTCATTGTGCCATGAGGTATGCTAGCTTGCGATCTTTCTCAACCTCCTTAAATACAAATTTCAATCCAGGGAGTGAGGGACAATGTTCTGTTGAGTGATCCTTATTGCATATAGCATATATCTCAACTGTGTCCAACAAACACTTTTTGTAGTTATGTTTCTTTTGATAGCAAGGACAAAAAATAACTAGGGCATATTCTGCCTCAACTTGTTTTTTCTTCACATGTAGGACATCCAACTGTGTATTTAAGGTATTCAAATATTATTTTTAAAGTCTTCTAGGATATTACCAATTTTTGCTCGAGTCACTCCTCCTCCCAAAGTCTTGCTAGATCTGTTGAGAGGGTTTTGAATCCCATATTTGGTCTACGTACTTCCTCGTGAGAACCCGATACAAATTTTTACGATATCACCATATTCTTCCATGGAAATATCACCTTGTCCCATTAAATTAAGTGTTTCTATGAACTCATCTTCATACCTCTAATAAAAGTAGTTTTTAATACTTATCTAGGCAGAGTGGTGTAAGGTGATCTTTACCAATTATATTGAAACCTTTCAACATATTCCCCCAGAGTTTCATCTTCTATTGACATCATTTTAAATATTTCTTCTTATAAATCCCTCGATTGACAATAATCCTAATATTTAGTAAGGAAGGCTTTTTTCATTTGATCCCATGAAGTTATGGGACCACCCCCTAGCCCCATGAACCAACGTAAAGTTGCTCCCTTTAATGTGGAAGGAAATAATTTCAATTTTTTAGGGTCAGCGTTATAGTCATAACCTCGGCAAAAAACATCAAATTCAAATAGAAATGCATTAGGATACTCAGAAGCCATTCCATGGAAATTTGGAAGATTTTATAATGGGATGGATTCCATTGGTGAATTGGCATGTGGATTGATAATAGGGTATTCTATGGTCGAAGTCTATGTTCTTGGTGCTGCATTTGATGTTTGGTCAAAAATATGCCAGTAATCCTTAGGGATTTCGTGATCGGGAGGTATTATTCGGAGAGTAATATGTTGATTCAGTTTTGGACCTTGAGTGGGTCTCACAACTTTATTGTTGGTTTTAACCCCATATAGAAATTACCTAAATACAAATTCTAAAAATAGAAAATAAACAATGGCAAGAGCATAACACATAAAACAAATATACGCATATATTTTCCCCTGGATCACAAAACTAGGAATACCAAATTGATTTTTCATTATGTTCATTTCAATGTTACAATAGATATATATATATGCATGCCAAAGCATCCTTTAACCCTGGATTAGAACATAACCGTAGTTCCCTTGACTGGATCTACAAAATACCATGGACCAAAAACCATCGCACCCAAAAACGTGTGTGAAATCCATGCACAAAACAATAGGTAGGTCCGTCCACCTAATATAGGGTCCAAAAAAATTTCCCCAGGGCATTGCCCCAGACCCTATAGAGGGGGGCTACCACCCCCCTCAAACCTCGTGTGACCGCCCCCGCTACACCCGACTAGTCGTGGAAAGAATATAACACAACGCAACATTCTCTCACTTGTTATTTTCTTTCCACAAGAGAGCTTAGTCATTGATTCATCCCTGCAACGCTCATCATTTCTCTACACCAAGAGAACTTCTAAGAGCTCACAGATTTTCTTAATGCATCTATAGTATTCTTCAAAGTGTTCACCTTTACCAGCAACACCTTTTTCTTCTACCATATCCCTCACAAAGTGATACTGAACATCAATGTGCTTTTTTGTTGAATGATAAGAAGGGTTCTTTGCCAAGAAACTTTCACTTTGGTTGTCACAGTCTATCCTTATAGCTCGTCTTACTAACCCCATACTTGAACACAATCTCTGTAACCAAACTACTGCATTTCTTGCATGAGTGGCTGCCATGTATTCTGTCTTTGTAGTTGAAAATGCCACTACAGATTGTCTCTTACTCATCCAACTGACTGCACCTCCAAATAGGTTAAATACATACCCACTTGTAGATATTTTCTAATCCAGATCTCCAGCCTAGTCTACATCAACAAAGCCATGAATTTACAAAAATCTATCCAATATTGGTCTTCCTTGGTAGCACAAACAATAATCACTAGTGCCACGCAAATACCTGAAAACCCGCTTCACTGTTGTCCAACGCTCCTTCCCTGGTTTTGATATAAACCTGTTCATTACTCCCACTGCATGTTCAATGTCTGGTCTAGTATAGACCATTGCATACATCAGACTACCGACTGCACTTTCATATGGAACACGGGACATGTCCTCTTCCTCTTCTTGTGTCTTGGGACACTGTTCAGCAAATAACTTTACACCTACAGGAGTAAGAACCTTCACTAGTTTACTATCCTACATATTAAACCTATGTAGTATTGTCTCGACATACTTCCTCTGGTTTAACCAGAGCTTCATCTTTGCTTGATCTCATTTAATTTCCATGCCCAAAATATAGTTTGCAGCACCAAGATCTTTCATGTCTATTTTGGAGGACAATTGGGTCTTCAAATCCTCAATAATTTCTTTGTCATTTCCAACCAACAACATATCATCCACATACAAGACTAGATAAATAACATGGTCACCAATTAATTTAAAATACACATAATGATTTTCTTTTCTTCTAGTGAAGCCAAGTCCCCGTATAAATGTATCAAATTTCTGATACCACATCCTTGGTGACTGTTTTAACCCATACATACACTTTTTTAACTTGCACAACAGTTCTTTCTTACCCTTCACCATAAAGCCTCCAGGTTGCTTCATGTATATCTCTTCTTCCATATCCCTATGAAGAAATGTTGTCTTCACATCCATCTATTCTACCTCAAAATCAAAAGTAGTAGCAACAGATAAAAGTAATCTAATAGAAGCTACCTTGGCAACAGGAGAAAAAATATTACCAAAATCAATTCTTGGCACCTGGGAATAAAATTTTGCTACCAACCGAGCTTTGTATTTCTCCACCTTTCCTTTTCCATTCATCTTCTTCTTGAACACCCATTTGCTGCTAATGGGTTTCCTTCTAGCTGGGAACCCCACCAGATCCCAAGCCTCATTTTTGTGCAAAGATTCCATTTCATCAACCATGGCCTCTTTCTAGGGTTTTCTATCCTCTTAATCTACTACTTACTTCACAATTCTGGGATCATCATCAGTAATAGATAAAGAAAAATTTGAACAAAAAGTAGATGGACTATACCTTTCTGGTTGCCTTCTTTCTCGAACTGATCTTCTCAGGACTGGAGTTTGTTGTTCTTCATCTTCTGATTCCTCTTCTTCTGTAGAGTCTGATTCTTCCTCCTTTAGCTCAAACTCTATCTTATCTGGTTCCTTTGGTAGGAATTCATGTTTAATTAAATATTTCACCTCTCTAATCACCACATCTCAGCTGTACACAACCTTCCTTGTTACTGGGTTCCAAAGCTTATAACCTTTTAAACCATCCTTATACCCAATAAAGATGCACTTTTCATATTTACTATCCAACTTTGTTCTTTTCTCCTTTGGAACATGTACATATGCATCACATCCAGATACCCTTAATTGTGAAAGAGAAGGTTTCTTACCAGTCCATACCTCTTGTGGAGTCTTTCATCTGAATGGAAAATGACATCAACCCATGGTATTCATCCACCTATGTTATTCATCCACCCATGGTATTGTAAGTGACATACATCCATGGTATTCATTCACACATGGTATTTTACCATGGTATTGTGACATCCACCCATGGTATTCATTCACCCATGGAATTGACCCGTGGTATTGTGACATCCACCCATGGTATTCATTCACCCATGGAATTGACCCATGGTATTGTGACATCCACCCATGGTATTCATTCACCCATGGAATTGACCCATGGTATTGTAACCAAAAAATACTATAAGTAACAAGTCACATTTTGTAAAAGGACAGTTGGTCCTACCAGGGTTAATGCCATTTTCCATTCAGATCAATCTTATCCTCCAACACTGATGAAGGTGATCTATTGACTAGGTAACATGTAGTCTCCACTGCCTCTGCCCATAATTCTTGTCCTAACCTAGCGCCACTAAGCATGCTTCTTTCCCTATCCATTAACATCTTTTTCATTCTTTCTACAACTCCATTTTTCTCAGGTGTGTATGGAGTAGTCTTATGTCATGCTATACCGCACTTCTTAGAGAACTCTTCAAATTCCTTCTTGCAAAACTCTCCAACATTATCTGTCCTCAACACCTTTATCTTCTTCTCTGTCTAGTTTTCCACCATTGCCTTAAATTCTTTAAACCTCTCAAAGACTTTAGATTTCTTCTTGAGGAAATATATCCATGTATTCCTTGAGAAATCATTTATAAATGATACATAGTACACAGGCTTACCCAGTGATGGAACCGACATAGGTCCAATCACATCACTGTACACAAGCTCTAATATATGTTTCACCCTCTTACCACTAGAGGGGAAACTCACCTGATTCTGCTTCCCATATACACAATTTTCATATAAATCAAAATCTAAAGAGTTATTAGACTTACCTTCTACCATAAATTTACCATGAAGTATTTGAAGACCCTTTTCTCCAATATGTCCAAGCCTTTGATGCCATAGCATGGTATTTTCTCCAGAGACCACTAGATTTTCTGCTCCACTTTCAAGAACCACAGAACTATTGCACCCATCAACAACAGTGCTACATTGCAGCTTGTACAGATTTCCAATCCAAACTCCCCACATCAATACCAGTGCTCCCTGAACCATCTTGCAGGTATCTTTCTCGAACATTGCTTTTACAACTACATCATTTAGCTTGCTTATAGAAATCAGATTTTTGGCTAATGCAGGAATATGCATAACACTCGGAAGTGTTCTAATCCTTCCACTTTGCAAGTTCAACTTGACTTTTCCACAACCAATGATTCTAGCCTTCCTTTCATCCCCTAAGAAGACATCATCACCATCATATTTCTCATACTCGAAGAACTACTCTCTATGGGGAGTGAAGTGAAAGGATGCACCTAAGTCAATCAACCATGCCTCATGATATACATGTGTACTTGAAGAAGAAGACAAGTACACATCACCACCTTCATCTGAGGTGGTTTTCACCTCCGCAAAAGGAGCATCATCATATCCCTTTCCTTTCTCAGGAGATTTAGATTTACAGTCTCTTTTGTAGTGCCCTTCCTTTCCGCATTTCCAACACACTGATGAGCCCCAAATTTGGTAACTTGTTGGGCTCATTTGGCCTAATTATCCTTGTTCAGTCCTTGTTCAATCCTTCATTTTTCATAGCTTATGCATTATTTTTCAGTATGTTTATGTCATTTGTACGAATAAGGGTAGTCACTCCTCCTAGGTGGCTAACACGTGCTCATTTCAAGGTTTTTGACACATGTTGGAGCAAAACTGAGCAATCATGGGCTAGAAGATAGCCAAGCTTGAGGTGAGGATTCGTAGGGGGGTTTTCTATGGCATTAAATAGCCCTTCCTCGGGATTTTCACCCCCAACTCCGAGCTCCAAAGGCCACCAAAACCAGATCTAGAAGGCAGCCAAGCAGATTTTGGAAGGAGCTGTCTACTCACAGTTTGGACAGCCAAGTCCCATAGATTTAGGAGGCTAGCTAGGGCCCTCGTGGTGTATAAATGTTAAGGCCTTAGCCTTCGTACGGGTCTTTTGAAACCATTGCATATTTTGCACTACAGTGCTGTTAGCTTTAGCTTGTTATCTTGTAGCAATTTTGGCATAACACTTGACTTATGACTATTTTTTGATAATGAGAAGCAATCCGATTTTATATCAACTCTGAGTTTTCTATAGGAGCCATAGCTCTCAGGGTTGAGCCCAACCTGAGAGCCTAGGGCTTCCTTTTTGTACTGTTACCTTTCCTTTATGCATCGTTGTTTTCCTATTATGCATTGAAACGTATTTCTGTTAGGCAGATTTAGTTGTGTTGATTAGATAGATCACTGTTTATGAATATAATTTCTTCAGATGTTTAAAATAGATTGGTAGAATAATAACAAGAAAAAATCTCCAACAAAAGGGTCAAAAACACTCTCAGTTTCACCTCATCCTTATTGGATCAGGGGTTGGAATTGAAGAAACAGTGTTGTCCCAACAAAAACACTAGTTTGCTTGACCATGCAATCCTTAGTGTACTGTTTTCATTTGCAGAAGTTAGTTATGGGTTCAGATCTCTGAAATGTTTCTTTGCATGATTGATGTACATGGTTTTATTTCCAAATAAAGCTGTTGTTCATTCATTGTATTGACAGTTAGATTAGATTAGCTAGGACTTTGATTATTTGTAAGACTTTGTTGATTCGGTTGAATGTACACTGTGCAGGGCATCTCTACCACTCTCTCATCCACCTAAGCTTCATCAGAACCAACTGTTCCATTTCCTAGCTAGGTTCCTCGTCTCACACCTGTCCTTTTTCCCACGAAACCCTACCTTCTTGCGCAATCATTGTTTCAGCCTTCTTTAAGCTAAGTCAACCTTCAAAACCTTCTCACCTCTCCATCCACCAGTTCCTGGGTCACTCCAGGTCCCTATCCTACCTCCCTATCCATTCATGCATCTTCCCTCACTCACCCATCCTCTAGAAACCAATTTTTAAACATCCTGTAGAAATTTTTTAACATCCTGTAGAAATTCCTGAACATCCTGTAGAACCCCTGCAGACTTCCTGTAGAAGCTCACAAATGAGGTTTTTTTGATAGCCAAACTTTGTGAAACTCTCTGGAAGGGTGTTAGGGACTCCTTGGACCCTCTCTGAACCTTCCCAACCTTTTCCAAGCATTTCTCCTCCTTGATCCACCCCTGCACAATAAAGAATAGTGAAAGCATATGCATGATGAAACTAACAACTTAATAAAAATACAAAAAGATGTTTTCTTAGGATAGAGGTAGTCTAGACACATGTATTTTACCTTCATAGAACTAATGGCATCTCTTTCAGTAGTTTGCATTCTCATCTTTGCATCAGTAGGACTAGCTGGTAGAATTAGGGTTTGCTAGGGTTTGTGCTTTCCTTCTGTTTTTCAATCCCCTTTTGCAAATAGATTAGCTTTCTTCAAGTTAGCTTTCATCCATCAATTAAAAAGCTTCTTCTAAGAGCACATAGAAGTTGGCTTAAGCTCCTAGCGGGCTTGTGCTAGCTGACCAAGTGACAGCTACAACAAGAGCTAGTACTTGTGCATACAGCACCGTCGCTTCCAAGTTTGTTACGAACTATCGGGTTGATAAAAGTAAAGAACGGAATCCCAGGAGTTGCAGCATTATTGCTGCAATACTAGAGCCCACCATCTTTTTGGCACCGTTGCCGGGGAAGCGTCACAGTATTGGTGATTGTTTCTTTTCTTCTATTTTCTCCTACAACCTTCTGCTAAGTAGTTTATTTCATTTCCATTCTGCAATTTCATTTCCGCAAAAGTAGAGTAGACATTTCTTGCTTTCATAGATTAGCCTTTCAATTTTGCAAGCCTAGATTAGCATTTCAATTCCACAATTTCACTTCTGCAAGCGTAGCTTAGCATTTCAATTCCTACAATTTCATTTGAGCAAAATAGATTAGTACTTTCATTTCAATTCCGCATTTCCATTTCAGCAAGATAGTTAGTTGCAGTTCAATCTATTTTAGTTTTGCAGGTACTAGAAGAAAAAAAAAACAAAAGCAATCAAAAGTCTTTCCATTTCATGTCTTGTAGGAACAAAGATAAAACCGACAAATTCTTACCCAACATCCCCACCACATCACTGAGTCAACCTTCTCTCTTCTCTGGTGATAGTGAGCCAGAAGAGCCTATAGGTGAACCTCCTGAGATATATGAAGATCCTATAACAGAAGAAGAGTTAGAGAACACTCCATTTGAAGCCATGGCTGAAAACTGAAATGGTAGAAGAGAAGATGAGAGAATAGAAGGTGCCTTTCCCATCCGAGAAACCAATGGAGACATGAAAATGAAAAACATAAGTCCCTCTGCTTTACCTCACTTCCAAGGACTGACTACTGAAGACCCTGATACCTTCTTGTTTGAGTTTGCTGTCCTTTGTCGAACTTATGACTATGCTGAGGATGAGCAAAAGCTGAAACTCTTTCCCTCTACCCTCAAGGATGAGGCATTACGCTGGTTCATGGGGTTACCTGGAAACAGTATCACCACTTGGGCTTAGATGCAGCAACCTTTCAATGCCAAATACTGGGACTACTGTAGATCCAAGGAAACTAAGGGAGAAATCTTTCGGATGACCATGGGAAGCGATGAATCTTTAGAAGACTACGAGGAAAGGTTCCAAATAAGTTATAAATGGGCCAGGTGCACACTTGACCTGGAATCTCTGAAGTTGGTTCTACTCTAAGGAGTCCCTGAAGACCTTCTGGACACCCTTAACATGTTGGCCGGAGGAGACATCTACCAACTACCTTATGAGGACATAAAGACCGTGTTTAGAAATAATTCTAGGGTAGTCTGGAAGAGAGGTAGGGGGAATCATCTTTCAGCTAGTACCACTTTCTCCAAGCATGAGTTTGCTAACCAGATGGAAGACCTCAAGAGTGAGATGAGACAGACTATTTCCATGCAACTTGATACCTTTCGAATTCATCAAAATAAAGAAGAAGCTAAGAGGGCTTTGGCAAGTTTTTTTCCTAGATGCATTAGGAAGCATCCCAAGAATGAGTGCCCATTGCACTCAGTAGAGGTATGTTTCGTTTGTGAGGAAGACCACCCCACCAACCAATTCCCTACCTTGCCTGGATTTAAAGCCATGTACCTAAGGACTGAGGTGGCTATTGAATGTCTCTACTTCCTCAACCAAAGGAGGCCACATGGACCCAGACCTTACCAGCAGGGGGCAAGGGACATCCCAAGCTTATTATAACCCCAACCAATCTGCTCATATACCTTCATGGGGGTCCCCTGCTCATCCTTCCTCGTCCGCACCTCCTCCATGGTCTTATCCATCTCCATACCATACTCAACCCCCTTCTCATTCGTTTCACTCTCATGCCTAGCCACAACCTCAGTGGAATGCACCTCAACCAGGGTGGAGGCCCCAGTACAACACTCCTCCTGCCATTCTGCCTCCACCACCGGCTCAACCACAAACATTACCTCCTGCTCCTCCAAGACAACCCCATATGCCTACTCATCCGAACCCGAACCTTGACAACAGACAGGCCCAGCAGGTATATACTGGGGAGACAACATGCCCTACCTATGCTGTGGAGATCCAGGAGAACAACCTGCGATCTAGGAAGGTCCTTCCAGATCGCCAACCTCCTCCCCTAGAGGAGGAGGAAGAGAAGCAGGAAAGTGAACCCCAAGCCATTCCACCCTTTCCTGAGTGACTCACAGTAACCACACAACCCAACCCAAAAGAGAATGAGCTTCTAGGAGAACTCAAGCAGTTGTGTGTGAAAATACCACTTCTCCAAGCCATAAAAGATGTATCGGTATACAACAAATTGATTAAGGAGAAGTGTTTCAGGTACCCAGGTAGGCGAAAGAGATATGCATCAACCATAAATGTCATAGGACAACTATCTGATCTCATGTTGAGGCAAGTAATATGTCCAAAGTATTTGGACCCTGGGAGTCCTATAGTTGATGTCCACATCAATGGCACCATCATATCCCACACCTTGATTGATCTAGGGGCCGCCATTAATGTGATGACTAGGGACACCATGCTTAAGCTCAACCTTCAGAGTTCCTTAAGGAAGACCTCGACAGTGCTGCAATTGGAAGACCGCTCCACCGTGACTCCCGAAGGGATTGTGGAAGATGTCTTGGTCTCTGTTGACTCCTGGGAGTACCCTGCGGACTTTTTGGTCCTTCAGCCAAAGGCAAAACTCACTGGATACCCCCTCATTTTGGGAAGGTCTTGGCTGGCTACTGCGGATGCTTATATCTGCTGTCGAGCAGGAAGCATGACCATCAAAAATGGGCCTATGTCCAAGCAGTTGGTCCTATACCCTCTTGCCCAACCTCTTCTAGAACATGACTTACCCCTCTGGTTGGAAGAAGGAGAAGAAGATGAGGTCTACTCTGCACCATTATGCACAGTAGAGACCACCAGAGGAGGTCCTCAAACCGAGGATGATTTGATTGAGAACTTAATCCAAAATCCTCCCCCTTGGTGCACTATCCTTGGAAGAGTTGGTGGAAGACACCCAAGCCAATGCTTTAGTGGGCCTATGTGTGACTGATCCGACCACTCTCAGAGTTAAGAATGTGGAGTTTCACCCTGAAAGAACTTTATATATCAGCTCCTCTCTCTCTCCCTCTCAAGAAAAGAAGCTATGTAGCCTTTTGACCCACCATTTGGAGGCTTTTGCCTGGAACTACAAGGAAATGAAAGGAATCCATCCTTCAGTCTGTACCCATCATATCTACATTAATGAGGACTGTAAAAAAATCAGGCAACCTCAGAGGAGAATGAATCCAGCCCTTAAGGACATTGTTAAAGAAGAAGTGCAAAAATTGTTGGATGCAGGATTCATCTATCCCATCTCGGATAGCGAATGGGTTTCCCCTTTGGTGTTGGTACCCAAGAAAAATGGGAAATGGAGAATCTATGTGGACTATAGAGAACTGAATAAAGCCACCAAGAAATACCACTTCCCTTTACCTTTCATAGATCAAGTGTTGGATGGACTGGCAGGGAAGAAGTTTTTCTCTTTCCTAGATGGGTTAGCGTGTATAATCATATCCAAATCAGCCCGGAGGACCAAGATAAGACCACCTTCACTTGTCCATGGGGTACCTTTGCCTACCGAGTCCTTCCCTTTGGGCTATGCAATTCCCCTGCCACTTTCCAGAGATTTGCATTGAGCATCTTTGCCGAGTTGGTTCATGATTCGGTGGAAATCTATATGGATGACTTTACTCCTTACGGGTCTAGCTTCCAAGAAGCCTTGTCCAACCTGGGAAAAGTTTTGAGAAAGTGCATTGAGATGAACCTGTCCCTCAGCCTTGAAAAATGTGAATTCCTGATGACTGAAGGGACCGTGTTAGGTCATACCATTTCTCGCCAAGGATTATAGGTGGATCCCAATAAACTTGCTATCATCAAAAAGGTTCCACCTCCTCAGAAGGTAAGAGATGTTCGGAGTTTCCTAGCCTTAGCAGGATATTATAGAAGATTTATTAAAGACTTCAGCAAGCTAGCCTCACCATTGTTTGGCCTCTTAGCAAAAGATGTTGAGTTTAAATGGACTGACGAATGTCAGAGGGCTCTGAACGAATTAAAGGATAAGTTGGTGTCCACCCCAATTTTGAGAGGCCCAAACTGGGCCCTAGCTTTCCACATCCACACTGATGCCTCGAACAAAGCCATAGGGGCAGCCTTAGGACAAGTTGAAGAAAAACTTCCATATGCCATATACCTTTTCAGCAAAAACTTATCCAAGGCAGAAATGAATTATACTCTAACTGAGAAAGAGTTCCTGGCCGTGGTCCATTCCCTGAACAAGTTCCGACACTACATCATTGGCTATCAAACATTTATACATACTGACCATGCTGTAATTAGATATTTAATGAATAAGCCTGATGTGAATTCTCGTATTATTAGATGGTTACTTTTGTTGCAGCAGTTTGATTTAACTATCGTTGACAAACCAGGTAAAGAAAATGTTGTTGCTGACTTCTTGTCTAGATTGGATTTGCCTGCAGGTGAAGAAGGAACAATGGATGACCAGATGCCAGATGAACATCTATTTGCTATCTCAGTACTCTCTCCGTGGTTTGCTGATATAGCAAACTATCTAGTCTTAGCATAGTTCCCTCTGCATCTATCCTCAAAGGAGAAGAGTAGAATCGTGAGGAAGAGTGCCTCATTCACTTGGATCGGGGGAAACCTGTCCAAAATTGGCCCCGATCAGATCTTAAGGCATTGTGTAAGGGAGGAGGAAGTCTTTGACATCCTCCTAACCTGTCACGATGGGCCTTGTGGAGGGCATTTTGCAGCCAAGAGGACTGCCTTCAAAATTCTACAGGAAGGCTACTATTGGCCCACTCTTCATCAAGATGTCAGAAGATATATCAGCCAATGTGATCGATGCCAAAGGATGGGGAAACCAACTCCAAGGGACGAAATGCCTCTCGAACCTCAAGTGACTCTTGAGACATTTGAGAAGTGGGGTATGAATTTTGTGGGTCCTGTCAACCCTCCTTGAAGGCAAAGGTCTTACATCATCATGTGCACAGACTATCTGACAAAGTGGGCGGAAACCAAGGCAATCAAAGCAGCAACAGAAGAAAAGGTGGCTGAGTTTTTAAGAGAAAACATCTTCTACAAATTTGGCTACCCAAGAGAGTTAGCCACCGATCAAGGAAGCCAGTTCACCTCCAAATTAATTGAAGACTTTCTCGCTCATCACAAGATCAAGCATAGGACTTCCACCCTGTATCATCCTCAAGCAAATGGGCAGGTGGAAGTCACCAATAGAGCATTAGAAGGGATTTTGACTAAGGTGGTGAGCAGCAGCAGAAAGGATTGGGCAGATCGCCTGGTTGAGGCCACTTGGGCCTACAACACCACTTGGAAGACCACAACCAGTTTCACACCTTATGAGCTGGTCTATGGGAAGAGAGCTTTGCTGTCAATCGAGTTTGAGTACAACACATTGAGGATGGCAGCTTAGGTGGACCTAGATCTCAGCCATGCTCAACAAGAAAGGTTATTGCAGATGAATGGGTTAGATGAACACTGAATGCAAGCCCTCCTCCACTCAGAAGTGGTTCAACTTCAGAGGAAGATATGGCATGACCGACACCTTAATGACAAACAATTCTAGTCGGGAGATTGGGTGCTGTTGTATGATTCCAGACATAAGGATTTCAAAGGAAAGCTGAGGACAAGATGGCTAGGACCATATGCAGTGGAGAAGTGTAATGACAATGGTTCTGTCCTTATCTGAACCATTGATGAATAAGCCATCCCCATGCTCGTCAATGGGCATCGACTAAAGATCTACAGGAAACCTCTTTCGAGGGAAGAGTTCATCAAAACTGTGGAAAAATCAGTGCTGGTCATAGAGAAGGGTTCTGCCTCTGTTTTGGGCACACCCTGAGCATCATTATATATAAAAAAAAAGAAATGCAATAAAAAATATCCTTGGGTGAAAACCTTTCTGAGGTGCCCAAGGCAGATGGTAGGGGTGAAAACCTCATTGAGGCGCCCTTACTGTCTCTCTAAAAAATAATTGGAATAAAAAAGACCCTTGGGTGAAAACCTCTCTAAGGCGCCCAAGGCAGATAGTAGGGATAAAAACCTCATTGAGGCGCCCCTTCTGTCTCTTTCAAAAAAAAATTAAGAAAAAAAAGGAAAAAAGAGAAAAAGGAAAAGAAAAAAAAGGAAAAGAACGAAGAAACAGAAAAAACAAGGTTAATCTCTGGAAATTGTTGCAGGTTGTAGGGACACAATGCAAAAAGGAGGCCTCTCAACTCAAGGAAAAGGGTCCCTACCAAGCTACCAGACAACCTCACATACACTCCCTCCATGAACACTCATTTGTTTGAAGGTTTGGACACAATCTGGTCATGGTTTAGCCTTCTACAGGAAGCTACAAAACTTTCTACAGGAAGTTCTGAATTTCTACAGGAAAAATCCTATAGAGCCTTTGGGCGGGCCAAAATAGATTATGGAGAAGGATTTGAAGCTTGAAGTCTAGTGAGGAGGCATGCAACCACTCTTTTCTTCCATCCTCCACTTGTTTCACCTCCCTTCACCACCATTGCCACCATCTGGTCTGGACAGTCATACCAGAACCCTGTTTTCTCATATAAAAAAATTTGTTTTTTAAGTGGGAAATAAAGCATGCAGAGGCCCGCACACCTTACCTGTCAAGGCGACCTCAGGTCCCTTCACCTGTGAACGTGACTTCATTTCAGCATGCACCACAGGAGGAGAAATGGCTATAGGATGTCATACAGGAATCCTGTAGCAACTGATCCGGCTGGAGCACATACCATGGAGACACTAGCAGCTCACGAAGCCGGTGCATGCAGCATTCACAACTAGGAAATTGGGTCTCAAGGTCTCGTAGCCAGTAGCAGCCAATGAAGAGGAGCTCTAGCACCTGTGCACGAAGCAGCAACAAGCAGATCCAGCATTCCTCGTCCCGAAACCTGGAAAAAACCACGTCCACGGCCGCACAGGTAAGTGCCTAACCTTATTTCGTCAAATTACATAAGCTATACTCTAAATGTGCATGGCTATGAGAATGGACAGATTGAGCAAGTCTGGTAGCCATTCAACTGGCCACCATAACCAGTTAGATGGCCTCGTAGGATCCGAATGGGCTTGGTTATGTCGAAAAGACGGGCAATTTGTTGGGTTGTGTTATATTCTTTCCACGACTAACCTACGTAGTGAACCGGGGGGTTAGAGGGG
>APFE031752684.1:67583-94578 GCA_000404065.3 Pinus taeda | reverse complement strand
AGGTTTGGGCGAACCTACCTATGGTTTTCGGTCCATGGTTTTGGACGCGATGGTTTTCGGTCCATGGTATTGGATGCTTCGGCATGTATAAATATGTATTGTAACATTGAAGGAAATATAATGAAAAATCAAGCTGGTAGTCTCGGTTTTGAGATCCAGTGGGAAATCTCTGTGTATATGTGTTTTATGGGTTATGCTCTCGCATTTTTATTTTCTTGTGATTTAGAATTCGTATGCAGGTAATTTCTGTACGGGGTTAAAACCTACACAATTGACACATGGGAAGTGTCGAGTCGAGGAGAAGCGGCAATATGACAGGAATGGTGGTGGTGAATGCAGAGGGAAGGATTCGGCAGTCAGGGATACACTGAGAAATGATGGTTGTGACGTCAGCCAACGGATCGACTGGGACAGCTCACCCCCGCGCCATGAATTTCGTAGCAATTCAAAATCGGTCGGTCGAATAACTTATGATACACTACAGTCATTCACACTCACAACCGTTTTGCAACCGAGTACACGTCCTCTTCCTCTGCAAGTTGTTAGCCCGAGTTCTCAGTCTGTTCCAACGTCCTGCTGCTACTCAGACTCGTCTAGAACCACCGTAATGTCCTCCAGAAGCTGTGAATGATTTCGACAGGAAGCTACACTACAGGAAACCCAACATATGAAGAAGCTTGGACTGTTCACGTCGAGGGTGGCAATTCTCAGTGAGGTAGGCCTGAACACCACTTTCCCATGCAAATAATTCAAAAGGTGATGAATTCGATGTGTTGAGGGGGTAGGGAAAATGTGAATGCAAGTCTTTCTGTGAATTCAAAAGCCGTTTTCTTATCGCTTCCTGAAATTTTCTTCGTGGTCTGCATGCGAGATTTTCTACACGAGTCTTGAATTAAAATCCCTCCTGTAGAAAAATTGAGACATTGTCAAGGCTCATCAGTGAAAAATTGTGAATTTTATATGACTGTGTGTATAATGGAGACGTAGTTCTGCGCTCTGTATAGAGAAATCCCGAAGTCCTCCTTCTGTACATGACCAGGCAAGTTCAGAACAGGGGAGTTGATACAAAGATACTGTTTCTTATGCTCTGAGAAGGAAACACACCCACAATTCCCTGTCTACTTAAAGCGCAAACAAAAACAAACTTTTTTTTACCATGCCGGGAGGGTTCATTAGAAAAGAACCTTCGAACTCCAAGAAATTACGGGAAGCCCCTGAGGTGGTGGACTTGTTTTCCCGTGCACACTGGATGTCATTCGATGACAAGATTCAAGGTCATGATGATGAAATTACAGAAGAATTCCTAAGGTCCATGAAGCTGAAGTCAAAAACATTGGCCGTTGTCAACTTTAGAGGATTGACCCTCAGACTCACCCCACAGCTCATTAGCAGAGTAACTACTCTACCGATGGGGGTACCCTGGGATAAGGAGGAGAGAAAATTGGGTCAGAAAGCTAAAAAAGAGTTCTTCTTGCCAGAGGAACAATTTTCAGAGGACAAGAATGGAGTTCGAAGAACTAGCCTACAACCATTTTGGAGTGAAGTCAACCTCCAAATTATGAAGTATATTACGTGTGAGGGGCGATTTAGCATTGTGTATGGGTATCATTTCCGGTTTCTCACAGAACTCAAGCACCAAATGGACCTACCCTCAGAACAAAAATTGAGCATTCCTTACTTCCTCCTGCAATCCATGATTGAGTGTGCCACCAAACTGAGAGAGGGGACACCAGACCAGCTAGCCCATCATGGGCTTATCAAGCTCCTCGTGGAAGATGCACTCCACACTTAAACTGTCCCTCTCTCTTGGGAAATTTTTCGAAATATGTCTAAGGATGATGACATCTGAATTTTGGCTGAGGAGCTCACCTCCTCCAGCAGTGAGGAGAAGGAGCACACTCAGGCAGAGAAGAAAGCTAAAGGACAAGAAACCCCGGGAGAAACACCAAAGAAGGAATACAAGACTACAGAGTAGGGTAGAAAGGACTGAGAAAGTCCAAGCCAGTGAGGGCACCCCTAAGGCAGCCTCAGCCAAGCTAAAGGAAACAGCACCCTAAGCCAAGCAGGCTAAAACAATGCTATCTGCTTCTACAGGAAGCCAGAAGGCTATTTCTACAGGAAGTTTAAAAACGGCTTCTACAGGAAGCCAGAAACCAGCCACTACAGGACTTTCTATAGGAAGCCCGAAAAAAGGACAGCAGAAGGAGAAATCAGTCGAAATTCTAGCTACGGAGGTAGCAGCTGTGTTGGCCACCCTAAGTACCTCTCCCAAGCCGAAGGAAAAATGAAAGAGGGAGACTCCTTTGTATTTTAAAGCAAGAAGGAGTGTGAGGATTAAGACTGGCAGACCCCAGCCTCCATCAAAAGAGCCAATCACAATTGTGGATACTCCTACCACACCAAAGGATAGGTCCCCCTCCAAGGCATCCATTACTTATGAGTGGGGGAGCCCGAAAACATCCTCATGGAGGGAAAGGATGGAGAAATTGAACTCGGAAGCCTCTCTACAAGATGTCGAGGCCATTCTACAGGAAACATTGGCTAGGCTAAAAGAAACTGAGCAGATGGAGGAAAGAGTAGCCAAGTCATCAGAGGAGGAGGAGAAGACTGATGTCATCATGGATCCAAGCCCCCAGCCCAACCTGGGCTTTTATTATAACTTTTTGGAGGCCGGCAAAATTATTCCTCAAAAATTCACAGTGCCATTGTTTCTAGCACTAGACGAAGAAAGAGTACGAACCCACACTTGGATGAGGATCGCTAAATCCAAGGGGGTAGTAGATATAGGGCCTCTAGAGGAAAGGCTCAAGGAAACAGAAAGGGAGTTGGCAAGAGTACGACATGTTGAAAGCTCCCAACAGGCCAAGTTAAGAGAAGAGAATGCGTTGCTTAGGCAGCAGCTATAGCTACAAGGACAGAGGAAAGAAGAGGATACAGCAGCCAAGGACACCACAGCAGAATCTCAAGAAAAAGAAGGAATGCAGGCTGATCTTGAGGAACTAAACTGACAACTACAGGAAAGGGAATTGCAGGCAGGCATAGAGATACAATCTCTAAAATAACAAATGCAAGAAAGGAGGCACAACTGGCCTGCATTGCTAGTTGGTCAATGGAAGCTCTGCAATGTAGGCAGCCGGCCAAACCCTATGACCTATACCTAAGGGATCAGTGGTTGCAATTCCAAATCAACACATTGGCACAGAGGGGTATCTCACAAATCCAAAAACCCCAGCAATTCATGGATTTATGTAACAACAATTCATCGGAAGATAAGGCTAAGCTTTTAGAGTTTTACCTTCATAATTTGGCCCTTCCAAACATAACCTTGTGGGACCTCACCACAGCAGTAGGAGACATGCAGCTGATGGCAATGACCTCATGGTTAAACCACGAAGAAAAGAGAGCGGCAGAGGTCAGAAATGCCATGGACCGAGAACTACATGAACCATTGCTGATTAGAGCAGAGCCAGTGGACCCCACAACATTTATATCCACTCACCAACACCTAGCAACCAACTCTCATGCTTTATTAGAGTACATGGATCGGCAGGCTCAGGCCATAACACACTTCGAGGATATGGAGTGATTATTAGGGGACAATTGTGTTCATGCTTGCACCCGTAGGTGGAACACATTGTCCCACAACCTTAAAATCAGGGAATATCACACTCCAACTAGAATGAGGGAGGCCTTGGCACGAGTGCCTCTCTACAAGAAGTCTATGCAAAACCTCCAGGCCAGCTGGATAGGCCTCAAGCTAAGTCCACCTTTGCTTTTGGGATTGTTAGAAGGAGGCACAGAAGAAGAAGAGCATAAGCAGTGCGAAGAGGTGGAAAGGAAGGCCGGATTCCATGACAGTGAGGAGGATACTACTTCAGAAGCCTAGGATATGAGGGTGGCGATTAAAGCAATGAAAGACGAGGAGCTGGACTAGTTGCTCAGAGGATGAGAAACCCTTTTAGCAGGGGGTGATGATGAGCCCCAAATTTGGTAACTTGTTGGGCTCATTTGGCTTAATTATCCTTGTTCAGTCCTTGTTCAATCCTTCATTTTTCATAGCTTATGCATTATTTTTCAGTATGTTTATGTCATTTGTGCGAATAAGGGTAGTCACTCTTCCTAGGTGGCTAACACGTGCTCATTACAGGTTTTTTGACACATGTTGGAGAAAAATCGAGCAATCATGGGCTAGAAGACAACCAAGCTTGAGGTGAGGATTCATAGGGGGGTTGTCTATGGCATTAAATAGCCCTTCCTCGGGATCTTCACCCCCAACTCTGAGCTCCAAAGGCCACCAAACCCGGATCTAGAAGGCAGCCAAGCAGATTTTGGAAGGGGCTGTCTACTCACAGTTTGGACAGCTAGGGCCCTCGTGGTGTATAAATGTTAAGGCCTCAGCCTTCGCAGGGGACTTTCGAAACCATTGCATATTTTGCACTACAGTGCTATTAGCTTTAGCTTGTTATCTTGTAGCCATTTTGGCATAACTCTTGACTTATGAATATTTTTTGATAATGAGAAGCAGTCCGATTTTATATCAACTCTGAGTTTTCTATAGGAACCATAGCTCTCAGGGTTGGGCCCAACCTGAGAGCCTAGGGCTTCCTTTTTGTACTGTTACCTTTCCTTTATGCATCATTGTTTTCCTTTTATGCATTGAAACGTATTTCTGTTAGGCAGATTTAGTTGTGTTGATTAGATAGATCATTATTTATGAATATAATTACTTCAGATGTTTAAAATAGATTGGTAGGATAATAAAAGGAAAAAAGCTCCAAGAAAAGGGTCAACAACACTCTCGGTTTCACCTCATCCTTATTGGATCAGGGGCTGGAATTGAAGAAACAGTGCTGTCCCAACAAAAACACTAGTTTGCTTGACCATGCAATCCTTAGTGTACTGTTTTCATTTGCAAAAGTTAGTTATGGGTTCAGATCTCTAAAATGTTTCTTTGCATGATTGATTTACATGGTTTTCTTTCCAAATAAAGCTGTTGTTCATTCATTGTATTGACAATTAGATTAGATTAGCTAGGACTTTGATTATTTGTAAGACTTTGTTGATTCGGTTGAATGTACACCATGCAGGGCATCTCTACCACTCTCTCATCCACCTAAGCTTCATAAGAACCAATTTTTCCATCTTCTATCTAGGTTCCTCATCTCACACCTGTCCTTTTGCCCACGTAACCCTACCTTCTTGCGCAATCATTGTTTCAGCCTTCTTTAAGCCAAGTCAGCCTTCTACACCTTCTCACCTCTCCATCCACCAGTTCCTGGGTCACTCCAGGTCCCTATCCTACCTCCCTATCCATTCATGCATCTTCCCTCACTCACCCATCCTCTAAAAAGCAATTTTTAAACATCGTGTAGAAATTTCTGAACATCCTGTAGAAATTCCTGAACATCCTGTAGAACCCCTGCAGACTTCCTGTAGAAGCTCACAAATGAGGTTTTTTTGATAACCAAACTTTTTGAAACTCCCTGGAAGGGTGTTAGCGACTCCTTGGACCCTCTCTGAACCTTCCCAACCTTTTCCAAGCATTTCTCCTCCTTTATCCACCCCTGCACAGTAAAGAACAGTGAAAACATATGCATGATGAAACTGACAACTAAATCAAAAATACAAAAAGATGTTTTCTTAGGAAAGAGGTAGTCTAGACACATGTATTTTACCTTCATAGAACTAATGGCATCTCTTTCAGTAGTTTGCATTCTCATCTTTGCATCAGTAGGACTAGCTGGTAGAATTAGGGTTTGCTAGGGTTTACGCTTTCCTTCAGTTTTTCAATCTCCTTTCGCAAATAGATTAGCTTTCTTCAAATTAGCTTTCATCCATCAATTAAAAAGCTTCTTCTAAGAGCTCATAGAAGTTGGCTTAAGCTCCTAGCAGACTTGTGCCAGCTGACCAAGTGACAACTGCGACAAGAGTTAGTACTTGTGCATACAGCACCATCGCTTCCAAGTTTGTTACGAACTACCGGGTTGATAAAAGTAAAGAAGGGAGTCCCAGGAGTTGCAGCATTATTGCTACAATACTGGAGCCCACCACACATCTTTATAAGTTTTCCAAGAGATTTAGATCTCCCACTCAAGGATTTATTTTTGTTTCTATTATGGGACCGTGCTCGTACAAACAAGGCACCATGATTCTGGCTCTCCATATTTTTCCGTCTCATCTCCTATGTTAGCAAGGATGAGACTATTTCATCAAACTGCAACGAAGTTGCATTGCTACCTATTGCAATAACCAAACTATCCCATGAATCTAGTAGAAAACACAACAAACTGATGCACTTATCTTCATTTGAAATTTTAATATCAACATATAATAATTGGCTTACTATAGTATTAAATGCATTCAAATTCTCTGTCACTGAGTCTCCATATTTCATCCTCAAGTTATACAACTTTTTTCGTAGGAACAGTTTATTCACCAAAGACTTAGATTGGTACAAAGTCCCTAACTTGTCCCACAAATCCTTCGTCGTAGCTTCCCCTGATACGTTCAACAATACTGAATCTGAGACACACAATTGTATTGTGCTTTTTTCCTTCCAATCCAACTTCTTCCATTCTTCATTGGACATTCTCGTTGGTTTAGTACCTGGATCTACTGTAATCCACTGATCTTTATCCACCAACAAATGCTCCATCTTGAGTTTCCACAACTCAAAAATATGACCATTAAATTTCTCGATCTCTATCTTTCTACTTCTCGCCATCTTCTTTCACCATAAGAATCGATCCCATAGATCTCCCACTTAACAGGGTCTATCACGGGGCTGAGCAAAACCCCTCAGCAGAAAAGGCTTCCCTTTGAAGCCAAAACAACTCTGATACGAAATGTAGGTTTTAACGCATATAGAAATTACCTGCATAGGAATTCTAAAAACAAAAAATAAACAATGGCGAGAGCATAACACATAAAACAAATATACACAGAGATTTTCCCTTGGATACCAAAACTGGGACTACCAGATTGATTTTTCATTATTTTCCTTTCAATGTTTATAATATATATATATATATATAATATATATTATATATATATATATATATATATATATATTCCGAAGCATCCATAAACCCCAATCCATTAACCCTGGATTAGAACATAATCATAGTTCCCTTGACTGGATCTACAAAATACCATGGACCAAAAACCATCGCACCCAAAATCATGTGTGAAATGCATGCACACAACCATAGGTCAGTCTGCCCACCTAATATAGGGTCCAAAAAATTTTGCCCGAGGAGATTCCATGGACCCCATAAAGGGGGTCTACCACCCCCCTCAAACCCCCCGACAAGGGTGGATGTCACCCGCCCATCACCTCCCTGCTACCCCCAACTAGTCGTGGAAATAATATAAAACAACCCAAAAAATATTCAGGTCAGAAAATTTGAATTATCTCCTTACAAAAGGAGTCGCAGGAAATTCTGTCTCAACAATTTGTGCATGTGGCTTACTCGTCTCACATTCCCCCTCTCTTAAATTTAAAGAATTCCCTCACTTTTACTTGAGGGGAAATAGTAGAACCCTTCCCAGATGTTGTTCAGTGGCCTATTAATGTTTGAGACTTTGATTTCTGAATAATCTCATCTGTAAAGGTCGTTCTTCCAAGGTGAGACTGACCTTGGGGTTTGGTGGTTTCTGAGGTAAATTTTTGATGTATAAATATTTGATTTGTAGTCCTACGCTTTTCCTAGTCATACACATTGAGTGATATAAAGGTATCACCTAAGGGTAGGCACTGACACAAGTTTTTTACTTAGTGCATGTGCAGGTTCTTACCTTTCATCTTTAATACCCAACCCTATAGGGATACAACTAACACTTCTTTGACAACCTCCCGAACAACAACGCCAAAATTTTGGGTTCCTTAGTTGTTCCTAAAATACCAACTGACCTCTATACATTAAATCATCAACTCAGAGCTTCGTTTGTTTATTTCTAGGTTGTCTACACAAAATGTGCAAGAGATAATGCTAATATTATCTAATCTATCTAACCTTTATGAGAGGTAAATGCATGTGAATACAAGGAACAATTAAGATCTACCAAAAAGAATAATTCACTCACAAATTGTGGGTTTCAAGCATAAACAATCAAAACTACTACAAGAATCAAAGCATGGAATATTTTTCCAAAAACAATGAAGTAAGCATTAAATCGTCTACCAAGAATATTGAAATAACTCTACTAACACAAAGTTGTTTCATAGGAAGTTGCATCTACAAGGAAGGAACAACACTCTGAATAGAAATGAATCTGCTAAAAGAAATATCAAGTCTTGAAGATTAACAACTCTTCATTAATTGCAAGAAACAACAAAACGTATAACACTCAAAGAACTAACTATAATGAATCCAATTCTATGACCTTTTACTGTAATTGTTGTAGAAACTAATACTCTAATGGAAAATAACCAACCAATGATTAGATCTAGAAAGCAATTGAATTATTGTAAAACCACATCTGAAAGCTAAACGTAAATTTAATAACACAAGAAATGATAGTAGTCATTCTAGGACTAGTCCCAAGATCTTTGGGATTCAACTTTCTCATAGCTAATTCAATGCAATAAGTTAAGTTTGAGCTGCGAAAGTATCCATTAAATTAATATGAACAACTTACAAAATATGTTTATAAAAACTTATAACATAGATCAAAATTGTAGAATTGAGGCTTTTGTGATCCATCAAAGTTATAAGAAGAGCTTCGGCGTAAATCACATATAGAAAGACCTTTGTCGACGCGTTTCGAACCAACTAGTGTGGTTCATCGTCAGGACAAGTTGAAGAAACAGATCCAGCTTAGCTTGTTAAATAGTCTGAGTAGAGACTCCACCGGCTAACTTTGAATAACGGCTAATTTTGACTATAGGACATAGGTCAAATTTAATGACAGTAATTCCAAATAAACTACCGAGGTTCAATTCCTCATTTTATATTAAAGTTAAGTCTATTTTCGAAATAAAGAAGTGATATCGAGAATCTGAAGATTCTCAGGATGCTTAATTCAAATTGTGAAATCTCCAATGTTTCCTTGGAATAATACTCCAAGATGTTTTCTTCAACTGATCTTTCCATGGTAGAAGTGGGTCTCATTCAATTAGGTTATAACAAACCCGCTCAACTCCACATAACTCATTCTTCTTCAACTATTCTAGGGAACAACATACAATATAGACTATCTGTGTCAATTATTAGTTCAAATCGTAAGCATATTGTGTCTTTCTTCAATTTAAATTAAATATTTAAATAATAAAATGATCAAAATCTTATCAAATTCTTCCTAGAATCCATATCACATGAATTACCATATTCTATACATAAAAGTCTTAAAAAATTAATAAAAGGATAAGGAAATATTGTAAGAGAACGTATTAATTCTGAAGCCCAACAGTCAGGGCTCAAGTATTGATGATGCTAAGGTAATTGGGATTCATGAGGGGACATTGTATAAACTCTATACAACTTTGGCATAGGTCCTAGTTCAATTGGATCTGATTCCTTCTAAACAATGACATAGAAGGTATGGACACCTTCATTATAATATTTTTCCATCTCTAAAATGGTCAATCCCTGAATTGAAGGAAGAACATGAAGGGACCTATAAGGGATGTGCGCTAGGAAATAACAGAAAGAAACCATTTGCAAGTAGTGACACCAAATCATATTAGCACAATTTAATATTTGTGTTTATAGCATATTATATCTCGTAATGATTATAATGATAACATGCAACATACAAAATGTTGGAAGAGTTTTCCACATTCTCAATGCAAAATCTTGGTATTTCCACTTAGCATGTAAGAATTAATTAATGCCAAGTACTAATATTAATATCCATTTAGCAAATCTACATTCAAGCAAATTATCATAGCTATTATTGCTAGGTTCAAAGATATTGATAAGGTTGTTTCTATTGATATTTATTCAATGAATTCAAGTATATATATTGGTTTTAAAAAACTAGTATATAACATTCGATGGTGTTTTCCTGGATTGTATAAAAAGCCATGAGTTTCGACTAGAAGTGTTCTTGGTGGTGGTGCTAGTGTGCCTCTTACTGCTATAGTTGGTGTTGGTGTTGTTGGTGCTACTGATGAGTAGCTTGTATCTATACATGACTAGTGAGAGAAGTTAGTCATATACAAAGGACATGTGGAGAAAGTATAGTTAGTGAGCTAGAAATTAGGCTAAATATAGACTATTTCTCGAATGAACAGTTTGAGACTAATTTCTATTACACTATGGTAATATGAAGATGCGATATGAAGATGTATGGTTAGTTTTCTTGAGTTGTTGCCTCCATAGTACTATTTGGTGTTAGCTTTCTTTTAAAATCTATGTGGAGGTGGCTATGCATATACAAATCCAATGGTTAATTTATTATTAATAGATTGTGTGAAATGAGGAGGTTCATAAAATGAAAGCTTGATTAATTACTAATAATAAAGCCAATGAAGGACTGCAATGCACTGCTACGAGCGATGAAACGATCAAGTTGTAGAGGGAGGGATTATCCTATAGTCGCTGAGATGAAGTATGTGTGGAGAACACATGCATGTCAATAAATGTAAAGAGATTTGCATATGCCACAATTACAACATTAATTGGTTCGTATAATGAAATCTTGAGAGAATTTTTCACACTATGGATTTGCTCTATAGTATCGCACATATGCATTTGTGTTATGATGAATCTCCTTTTTAATTATTATTTATGAATGTATTTCACAACTACAGAAGTAGTTGTACGTAGGTGGTTTTATAGATATGGATGTTAGGATGAAGCATGGGTGGAGAACAAATTCATGTGCATAAACATAAAGATCTTTTCATATGCTACATTTGAAAATTTCGATAAACACATGTCAATTACAATGTTAATTATAGTTACAATGTTTAGTTTCAAAATTGCTAATTTCTAAATCATTTGGAAAAGTAACCTTTTGTAGTTTGACTTTGATACTCATGATTTTTCTTACCAAAGATTCATTCTACAAAGATTTCATTATAAGCCTTACATAATGAAATTATTATTGTTGATCTAAATAACACAGTTCGTTTAATATTTGATAATACAAGTACAATTGACAAATGTGTAATTACCTAATCTAGAATTGGAAAATAGAAAAATAAGTTTACATAGTGAATGTATTGAATACACGTTAGTTTAGTGAATAAATGGCAAAAAGACTTGTATTTATTGGCATGAGAGCTCTAGTTAATCAAAATAGAACAATATCTATGGTATTAATAAAATAGTATCTTGATATCGATTTAATTGTGCGGAACATATCAATCATCAACGTAATCATATCAATTGGAATATTTTGAATTGGAGCTTAAGTAAAATATATATGATTTAAAGAAACTAATTTCACACTATTATTTTCTTATTAAAGATCGGGAAAATCAATTCTAGAAAAATGACATTGCTAGTTAATGAATATCATTAAAATCAATAGTAGTGAAATGCCATTTCATAAATTAGGTGTCAATTTGTGGCTTAATCAGTAATTTTCTTAAGTTATAATAATACATTTAACAAATATGAACTTTCAAATATTGGATATGATTTCTGCAAACTATGGTTGTTATTTCCTTGCAACAGTTAAATTAATTACTTATTCATTTTGGACTCTGTATGATACCGAACAAACAAATCTACTGTTACAACTTATATGAAAATAGTTAAAATTTATAAAGATGTCTTTTATTGCATTTATAATTGCCTATGAACTTTATTGCTTCAAAACAAAAAAAATATAACTTTTGTAGTGTTACAATCACTCAAAGTATAATGAATGATGAAATCCATCATGATCACCCCAACATGAATGTGAGAAATGAAAATGACCTTGTTGAAGACGTAAATTTTTCCAAATGTGATCAATAATTGTCTTATTCCAAGAAATGAAATTCCTCATTATTTCTTGTAACAACTTGAAGCGCATATACTCTAATAGTTTTCTATTTTAATTTATGTCAATATTGAAATCTCCAATAAGTACAAGAATGTAATCACCAAGTTTGAATTGTGCCCTTGTTATTTCTATTTCTTCAATGATTGTTGAAACAGATAGAAGTGGCGCAACATATACATTTATTATTCATATCTAGCATTGGAAATATACTTCGGACAAAACAAGTTTGATTTTTCTATTGCAAATGTTTTTCATTGATATTATTTCTATGTTTTCTTGTATGAAAGTAAGGAGTCCATGAAGACAATTTGATATGTTAAAAATGAATTAGAGAAACTTGTTATTTGATGGTGGAAATTTTAAATGATTTTCCTAGATACATAGAATCATAGTGTTCATTAAGTCTTCATCACACACAATTTCATTCAAATGTGCATGTAGACTCCACAAATTCAAACTTGCAATGATTAGAGTATTTAAATTTTACACTTGCTATTGGATTCTCTATGTACCATGATTTCCATGATTCTTCAATTCTTAAACATTCGATTTCTTCTAATACTTTCTTATTCACATAAAATTTGTTATGTGTTAGGTTTTGAAGAAGATACAAAAATTCCATCGTTCTAACATGTGTTGATATGCCTCTTGGATCAAATGTAAGGCTATTCAATGGTAAACCGTGTGATCAATGATTTTGTTTAGCACAAGCTAGTCGTATCAGATATTTTTGTGCATTATAGTTGTAAAGCTCTTGCTATGACATCTTAATGGTTTGGAAACATGTAATATTGAATTCCAATTTCATGAAGTTTACTGATATTTGGATTTACAAAATCTATCCATAACACATCAACATTCTTGTTATTTTTTGTATAATTTTTTCATATTCCATCCACAACGTTAACAAGGCCATTCTCTATATTAGAGTTCCCTGCATATAGCTCAACAAGAACATTTCATTTGATAAGGATTCTTAATAGTAATCTCATTTTCTTATCATATGCTACAAAGCACATGTCCCTAAAGTGATATTCATCAATTGCATCAAGAACTATTAGCTGTTCATTTACATGTGGCAACATTTTTTTGTTATGCTTATGTACATCTTGGTTTCTATAAAATAGGTATGGAAACAATGGATCTAGTGGAACAGGTCTATAACACTTATCGTTTTTGTATTTTATGTCTTAATCATATTGTTGATTCAATCGCATTTTGTTAAGGATTTCAAATAATTTTTTTATCTTTTAGATGCATTACCATATGCAATTCATAGCATTTGACTTTGTCTTTCCAGAAATCTTATACTAGTTTTTCGCCTACTAAATTTGGTTGCTAAAAAATGCGAGAATCTTTGACCAATTGCACTTGGAACAAGTCACCTGAAAATATTATATCAATATTTCCAAAATAAGCCAAAGCTAACTATGCTTAATGTCTCATAAGCATTTGTAAACTTGGTATCATAATGTTGAACCTATCAAAGATGCCTCATCAATGAGCATGCCATAAAATTGTTGACAGTGTTTTGTCAATGTGTATATTTTCACCTTTAAGTGAAATATATTCTAATTTGTTAAATGGTAAATGGAATGTAGAATGGAACATTATACCACCTGCATTGAATGTTTCCTTCCCTATATATGATGTTATGATTCCTTTTAATTGAGTTGGGTCATATCCGAACATGTTGTTATACAAGTGAACTAAGGATTGGAATATTTCTATGACAGTAAACATTTTTCCAACACCTGCACCATCTATTACAAGTACATACAATGGGTTATTTGGATTTTTTTTCCTGATGCACTATTTCTTTCACTATCTTTTCCTGTTCTGGGTTAAGTATTCTCATGATTTCGTAGAATTTTGTTTCTTCTAGTACCTATGGTTGTTTTACAAGTTGGTAAGGCCTTTCAATAATTGTTTTTTCATTACTATCCTTTTGTAGATATTGAAAATATGACTCAATATCATATTCTTGATAGCATTTTTCACTCTCTATTTATTCATACGAAGGTACATTTATGTGAGACAATTCATTCTCCTTGTTTTCAATCTCAATAACTATGCTATCAATTTTTGTACACATTTTCATTGTTTTGTTTGTGAATTTTCACTCGTTACATTTTATGATTTTCTCAAATAATAAATATGCATTCTCCCAACTCAAATATTGTTCTTTAAATATGCTCATATCAATAATATGTGGGACAGACAATATTAATCGTTCTTTGAAATAGTTATCTGCGTCAATATGTTAATTATACTTTATGTGCCTTATAGCATATGGTCCCTTAGTGCCTCTTCATTTTTTTCCATGTAGTGTATAGAATGATGCAAAGTCCACTAAAAATACATGTTTGATGTTTTATGGTCATTGCACAGAGTGATCAATAATTGATAAAAATGCTTGTTTTCTGAATCATCTGGTTCACGCTCTAGGTATTTTGGTTTCTTTAGTAAAAACATTTCAATCATGTATTGTTGAAGCATTAATAAATATACATTTTATTGAACTATTATTCAGTGGCATTGAAAAAAAAAGAATACAACTTGTTATGTATACATTTGTTGTAAGTTCAATAAATATTAACCAAGTCTTGTAATTGTTTCTATGACATCACCAACAATTTTTTGACATTCACTTTGTACATGTTTAACCATTGAGGCCATTGTTTTATCTAGCTTTGTAATATATGAACTACGATAAGTAGTTGTAGCATATGAGTCAAGTACAAATTGAGCATCAGTACTTGCACACCTGATTAATGGAATATGTTGACCAAAGATATTATTCCATATGTCTCTTGGTTCTCTTTTCAACAAAATTGTTCTTCGTTCCAGAGTACACTAAATTGCATGGATATAATCAGATTCAGTTATACCTATTTTTACTAGAAAACTATCAAATGCATATGTCTCATCATGTACCATATTATCTAGCACATCAAATATCATTCTTCCATTTGCCTTTTATTTTGTATGTTGAATTCCATAGGCTCAAGTATTTGCGTCCTTGGCATTGGTGGTATTGGAAAATTGAACCTGCAATGCATTTGTTTTCCTTTCCTACAAGCGCTTATATGAAAATGAAGTTGAAAAGTTTTCATATTTACATGTAGTTTAGTTGAATCAGAAAAAAATTACTTGTCAACTAAGTTTTCGATAAGTATTCGTGCTTGCTCCATAAATGGGAGTATTTTTTATCCCTATTAATCCATGTTCATGCTCACTTCCTCGATTTTGGAATTTTGTTACAAATAAATAGTCAATGAGATCACCAAAGTACTTGGGCTCATGTAAAATTAACTGGCATAGAGAATTAATTTTTCTTTTGTAATATTGTACATAGGTAATGGGGTCATTCCTTATCAAGATATAAATATGATCTTCCGCTACTTCATTTTCAATCAAATTTTTTTTTTTTTTTTTTGATGTATTTGTTGCAAATCCTTTACTAAAGGCTCCTAGATATGTTTAGCACTGCTAAACAAAACAAAGAAAGTGGGTGGACCGAACTGTTGAATAATTGCATATAAGTTATAGAATAATTGAAAAAAATAGGCTAATGATGTTTGTATTCTTCGAAGATCCATATACACAATATTTGATGCAAGGATGCGTTTTAAATTTGCCTTTATCTCAACGTCTTTAGCTATTAGTTTTTTTCCTTTTAACTGTCCTTTTTTTATATGAATCCAAATACAACTGAATACTTGATTGAGGATGACTCACACTGTTTTTTATAAAAAATTCATTATATGATACACAAAATCATGATTTTGATGTGAAACTTCCCATTGAGCAATATCGTTATATGTAAATTTTCTCGTAACATTGTCTAATAATTTTTTTCTCCTGTAAAAAAGTGTGGGAAAGCTCATCTCTTCCAAATACTTATCTCTGAGTATGCCCAAAGGCCTATATCCTTCACCTAGAGAAATGTTTTTTTGATTATTATGAATATCACAAATACTATACAAATCGCTAAATCCATGTAATAGTGTTTTCATTACCGACCCTTGATCACAATAATCATTATCATCATTGGTTTATGTATTTTTCTCTGCCTCACATCCATATGAATCTCTCTTTTGATCAAAGACTTATTTCCGATTTTCATTTATCCTGATATTCTCTAGTTTATAGAGTGAAGTTTTACACAATCGTCTCAATGTCATCATGTGTTTCTAAACACGTATTCACCCAACAACAAATATGCTTTTATAACTAAACATATTTTAATCATCACGACCATAGTACTAAATTAATTTATGTCATGAGGAAGTACAATTTGAATTCGAGATATTTCAGCAGATACATTAACTAGTCCACCAGTCAATGCCAATTGTGGTCATCTAAAACATTGTCCAAGTTCCTATATTTGCAAAAATGGCAATCGTAATGATTTCAACCTTTCCTCCAATTCACATAGTTCTTTCACTATGGAAATTTTTCTATTACAACTAATTCGCTTTCGAACTGCAAATTTGATAACTTTGTCATTGTCTAATTCCTTTCTGCATTTTTAACTTACACACTTAATTTTGGACACATTATTGATTTGTTTTTCTATGACATTTCTTTTAAACCAAGTTTGATTGTATATTGCATAGTCATAAATTGGAATATCTTGTACTTTATTAAAATATTATTTTTTAGCCACTGTTTCAGATGTATAATCAAACATCTATAATGATTATTTATATTCATTAGTATATATGTTATTCTATATTGACTTTTGTCACTTCGATCATCTTGTAGTCTGACTTGTTTCGATAAAAAATTTGCGTCTTATGTATTTTTTAAGTTCATGCAACTAAGAACACAGTGTCTTGCTTACATTAACAAGCTTTGTATTATGTGCCATAGTATCTTCATTAATGTCCATGTCCTTAGAGCTAGAAAATGGCTTGCATATTTTTCTAAGAATATTTAATTAAAAATTGTCGTTGTTTATTATATGTTTTTTGACTCGATGCATTGATAGTCATGATATCTTGTTTTCATTAATAAGCTTTGTGTCAATTTCTATGCCATTTTCACTCGCGTTCATGTTTTCAAACTCATTCATATTAATGCAACTACAATTTTTATCAGATTCTTCTATACATTTCTCTTCGTCAACTTAGTCCATAGGACATGGGTTGTTCTTAGGACATGGGTTGTTCTTTTTGTGTATTATCTCTTTGAGAGGTTCATAATCCAGAAGACCTATACTTGTACCGAATATCATAACATGGAATATTGCTTTGTCTTTTTCAAACCCACAAAATTCAAACACAATAACTAAAGTCTCATTGGGCCATATGCATATACTTATGTTCAAGACATACCATATCCAGACATAAACAAAAAGGATTCCATATATTTTCCATTTTTGAAATGGCATTGCTAATTGTATAATATATCCTTGTTAATCTATTATTCCAAGAATTAATTAATTTCATGTTCCTTCATGTATTTTTGTATGTAGTTTAATGAAAATGAATAATTATGCATGATTTCACTACAAAACATTAGTGCAATTACGTGCCATAAATAGGGAACACCATATTCATTCTCCATCAATTGACATATTGTTTCAAAACAACTTTCACCATAAATACTCCTGAACCTGGAAAATATCTTAAACATATGTCTATCCATGTTATATTTGTTTGTACATTGTTATATTTATTGTAGGTTCATTATCAGTTCTTATTGAATGTTTTTCCTTGCATAAAAGTGGTTCAAAATGTCGAGCAATTGAATTTTCGTCATGGAACAATATGTTATAACTTTCTTCACACAAATTTGAATTAAAATTCAAATAGTATTTCATTGTTGTCTTTGAAAAAAGCCTTATGGGAATTTTTAGCTATTTCAATAACAAAATTATAAAAGATATGTCCCCCCAAAGTCCTTATTCTTCCCTAGCGATAGTATTTGAAGTTGATTTTTGTCATCCTTTCCAAGTAAACATATGGGATATTTATACCACACATTTGTATTAATGCATCTATATTCAATTCACATTCATAAGATGATATGGCTTTGAATTTACATTCATGTAAACAATTATTTAAATGTTTTAGTTTTTCTTCATGCAACTCTGTTGACGTGTATCTAAAATGCAATATAGTTCACATAATATCGAATAGGAAATCTCCCACAACATATGAAACATTATTTAAAAGAAATAGATTATATTTCCGTAGTATTTCATATCTACCATTTATTTCTATAGTAAATAAAATGATTCTCCATTGATTCTTTAACAATTATGCTTCAAAAATTCTTGTTCATTAATGCTTTAGCAATCACACTTAAAAAAACAAAATCACTATAAATTATTTCTCAATGAAAAGCATAACATAAACAATGTATAGGAAAATAAGCAAAATGATATAGATACAACCGATTCACATAAAACTCTTGTCTATGAAGGATATATAGAATAAAAAAAAAATGAACAACAATGTACCTGATACAGATATCATAAATTATGTATTTGTTTTCGAAAATAAATATTGTGCATAATTCTTATTCTAATGAGCAAAACACACATTTCTTAGAACATAGTATCGATTTTGACAACTATGAGAAAAACCATTCATAACGAGCCCCCACCGAACTATGAAATGTACCAATATGCATGCCAAAAAATAATGCATGATCAACACTTGGCATATGCAAATACTGACATGTTTCTTGTTAAAATTACGTGAAAATAGCTTTATAAAACTTAGACCTTTTGATTTTTTATTCTTACACTAATGAGCAAAATGCACAATTCTCAAAACAAACTATCGATTCTGACAACTATGAGAAAAACCATTCATAACAAGGCCCTCAATAAGTATGAACTATTCACAAATGCATGCGAAAAAACAATGCATAGTAAACACTTGGCGAATGCAATAGATGAGATGTTACTTGTTAAGATTATGCCACAAAATCTTCATAAAAATTAGACCTTTAGATTTATGATTTGCATCAAATAACAAATATCATCAAATAACAAGTATGTGCAATAAAAAACACAATATTTGTGTGGAAAAGTTCCACACCTCCACATTCACTCTCCCCCCGCACAGTTCTTTGGCATGCTCTCCTTTCACATAATACTGAATTTTAAACAATCGAAGCAACTTAATATCAATCACTATGTACAATGTATCACACAATTTCATATTTAGTTAATTTTTTATGTTTTTATGATTGAGCATAGATAGGTGTAATGATCTATCATGTCTAACATATGTCACATGCAAAATAGTGGTACGTGGTAATTATACACTGAAATGAGAAATATAGAGTTAAACGACATTGAGAATGTCGCTGATTAAGAAAGTAATTTTAAGTACATAACATAAATGGCTAGAAAAATTATTTTTGCACAATGAATTTAGAAGATGCAATTATTGTTTGAGATTCTATTTCTTTATATGAGATTCAGCTCAAAATTCAACATTCCATAAAATCACATCTTCGACTTTCAACTGTGCTTTAATGGATTCTCTAAATATCTCATGAAAACTAAGAATTCTTGAACATAAAGCAATGCAGTATGATGTTTCTTGAGTTTTGAGATCTTGTTCAAACTTAGCTAGAAATCGACTATGTATTTTGCAACACCTCATAGATATGAATAATAATCAACTCTTCAATGATTTTGGTTTTCCCTTTGTGTCAAGCTCCCACACGATTCAACTTGATAGAGTCTTCCCCCCTCCAATCCCCCTGATTTTTTGCCTTATTGAGCCATGCTTTCTCTAGTTACCAATAGAGTAGCCTTACAACACCTCAAATTTCCATGAATCCACTATAGCACATGGATTGCTCTGACACATGTTCCTAGTGTGTTATTTTTTTGTTATTTCATTTAAAGTTGTTTTCCAATTAATTTTTTAAAACTTTTAGCTATCTCAAAGAGAAATTTCATAGAGCTATAAATCTACATGAAATGGAGGATTTGCACAGGAAGTCAATGCATAGATGAACACACCTTCAACTTTCAATTAGGTCTAAATGGCATCTCTAAATATCGTATGAAAAGCCTTAAATGCTTAAAATAAAGCAACAAAAGCTAATACAAATTGGAAATGTCATTCAAGCTCAATTGAAATTTGAGGATGTATTTTGCAATAAATCAGGAATCTAAAAAACAACCAACATTTGAATGACCATGTTTTTTTCTTTCCGCTGATCTGAAAATGGGGCACTTAGGCTTCTTGTCTAACCTACAAGAACTTCTCCCACTTCCAAAGCTTAAATATTCCCAAGTCTTTATGATTAACCAATGTGGAATTAAATATGTGCTTGACAAGAAGGTGTATGCTGGTGTTTATTTTTGCCTATTTAAGTGATTTAGAATTTTGTTGTTTATGCTGATATAACATGCATATAATAGTAAAACAGTGTAGCAAATAACAAACACATAAGACAACAATTTAATTAGGAGTTCACCCAAAACGTTTGGGCTACATCTCCGTGAGCTCTAGTCAACTCGACTAGGCTCTCTGGGATTATGGTCTAAGTTCTTTTACAAGCTCCATGCTCAACTCCACTAGTTTACACAGAACAAAATAGGTTCAGAACACCATCTTGTCCCCTGGCTTTGAAGCTCTCGGCTTTCTAGCTCTGGGCTCTGGCTATGGCTCTCGGCCCTGGCTCTAGCTCTAGCTCTAGCTCTAGCTCTTGGCACTGGCTCGTGGCTCTCGCTCTTGGCTTTGGCTCTAGATCTGGCCCTAGCTCTGGCTCTTCGACTCTGGCTTTGGCTTTCTGCAACTTTCAACTCTCTGGCTTTTCACTTGACCTCCAAGTGACCCCAAAGACTCCCTCAACTGCTTTGCGCAATAGCTTTTCGCTCTCTCTTCTCTCTTGCTTATGCCTTCTTCTACCTTTCTCTCAATTGAGCTCTCTACCTCCTTTGAGGTACTTTTCTGGCTTTTTGGCTACCCTAGCCATTTCTCTGCGATTCATTATCCCTCTGCAGCTCTATGCCTTCTCTGCTCCCTGTCAGTTAGACTGACCATCTGGATCTGCGGCTCCGTGGCTTCAAAATGCATCACTCCCTGTAAAAACACCTGCTTTCAATGTGGCATCATGATCAGGAGCGGTTACAGAGGTTTCAAGGCCTTCTCTTAGGTAAAAACCTGAAAACATAGAAAATTTCATTACACAGAGATTTCTGGAAATACATTATCGAACGTGATTTTCAGACTTGAAATCCCATTCAATTACCCCCTAAAATCCCTATCGGATCCACCATTACACGTTATGTCGTACCACATTAATGTATTGGGCAAAATCCTAAATAAACAAGCAATACGTGAAAAACCCATCAAAATGCCTCCTATCCGCCCTATAATCACATTGGGTTTGCCTTTGGCCGCTATCACACTCTCCACCATCAATCTACGGGATCCCCGATCCAACGGTCAATATGCGATTTCAGGTGGCTTAAGGGTACGGAGGTTACCCAACCAAAAAGGCGATTTTCCTCTCTCCTTCGCCAGCCATCTGTCGACCAGTGTGTGGGATTAGGTGGCCCAATACCACTTTCTGCCTAAGGCCCACCTGAAATCCTGCCTTTACAGAACTCAAATTTTATGAATTGCACCTATAATTCCCCTTCAGGTCCAGCGTTATTGCTTCGGGCGTTTTCCTTTGTAATTCGGTTTTTACACCGAAAAGCGTTAATACATAGAAAATCCCTTTTACTGGAACTAAAATTTTATGCAATTGGGATTTTAAAATCCGTCGGGTCCGGCAATCGCAAGTCACTAATTTAATCCTGGTCATCCATTCCTTTCCCGATCCAACAACTAAGATTGCACGTCGTGATCACTCTCACATATCGCATCGCATATGGCCCAGGGGTTACGTACATCGCCAATGCCAATCCACAGATCCGATCATCAGTAATTGGCATATCGCACCATCGCAATCACCAAGTTCGGCGTCCCGATATCGCATACATGCCTGCCTCTGATATGATACATCGAATCGGCCAACCGGGGGTCTCCCACCTTCGACCTAAGTCCTTCCCTTTTGCATTTTTGTGATGCGATTTCCCTTTATAAGGGTTTTTTAGCATGTTTAGGGGATTTTCTCTCTTTTTCCAAAGAACGAAGGGCATCTTCTTTCTACGATAACTTCTGCATCCTTAATCCATTTTTTCCCATTCAAGTTGCAGTAGATTCAGAATGAAAAGATATCTGCCATGAGGCTATTTCCAAGAACTTCCTTGGACTTTCATTTTCCTTTGTGAGGAGCACTTAGACTTAGGAGTCTATCCAAAATCCATTTTGGATCATCTGCAAAGTGAAATTTATCCACACATGAATTTTTTAATAATTGTACAGAGATGCAGGTAAGTTTATATGCTAGGGAGAGTGTTTCTTTGGTTAATTTTTAAAATATTTTCCATTTAGAACTTTTGCAGATATAACTATGTGAGAGAACAATTTTACACAACTAGTTAATTGATCAAAGGTTGTGCCCTTAACTAATATGGAGCTAATAATTTTTGTTTGTTTGTTATGCATAAAGTATAATGTGTGGAAGGCAGAGTTTGTGCACGAGAAAGGAGGTGCAAAAGGGACACGTATTGATAATATGTTTATTTTACATTTTCACAGTGTAACATAAGAAAAAACAATAACCAAAGTGTCGAGACTATAGAACGATGAGTCGATACATTAATAGGTAAGGGAACACAATGAAAAATTTATAACGCATCCCTAGAAAGATCGTTATCTCGATAGATTGTTATCTAGATTTTTAATCATCACAATGTTTTCGATGCAATATTGATGGAATAAATCAGTTTTCTTTGGTTAAAATTTTAGGCAACAACCAAAGCGAAACTAAGCAATCTGATAGAAACCATGTCCGAACATTAAGGAATTACTGTAATTGTTATGGTAATGACAATTGAATCGAAAGAAAGTAGTTGAAGTTGCTCCTGAAGCCCATGCCGACAAAAACAAAAAACATAGAATGCGAACAACCATTTCGAATCATTGAGTATCAAGATGATATGACTAGAAAAACAATGAGATAGAAGGAATCAGTATCAATTTCAGAGGTGGCATGTGTATGCTATCCTTTTCACACAATTTTCCACACGAAAGTGTATCGATTTGGATCTACAAGGATTAATGATAAAGCTAATGTAATGATCATCTATCGAAATGTAAAATGATGTGAATATGCTAGAGTTATAAAACACAAGCTAATGGAATTAACCTAGAAAAGGAATTGATAGATCAACAGAATAAAACAATCCATAGTTGTGACAAGAAAAGTAGTGCAACAATCACACCATGAATAGATAAAGCCACACTATTAATACATACAAAAGTTAAAGGAATGGAAATGACAAAATCGTACAATGAAGAAGACCCTATATTATTTACTAGTGTGCTATGATTCAATCACTATATGGCTTCAAAGAGAAACCCTACAATTATCAGGAGGCCCTATTCGATCATAATGTTCTATGCCGAAAATATGGGAAAATGATATAGTGTGAATGCACCAGAAATCTCGTTCAACAACAAAATGAACACTTTGATCAACTTGTTGTTATTATGATATCATATGCCCATATTCTCCACACATAACATTATAATTGACAAAATGAACAATTTGGTCAATCATTCATCATATTTATTGAAAGCAAGTAAGTTTTATAAAATTGAAACTTATTGATGATTAATAGTTTCTGTGTTATTTAAAATGAAATAGTGATGTTTCTTATTTAATCTTTATTAAATTTCTTATTGCAATAAACTAATGTTCCTTATTTAAAATAAAATAGTAATCATTATTATTTAATGTTTATTAAACTTTCTATTTCTATTTAAATTATTTCTGTGTTTGAAGAATGAAGTTTCCTTTGTATCCTTGTTCTCATGCACATATGATATGGTCCACACATTTAAGTCTTGTCCCGCATGATTAAATATGAAAAAAATTTCAATGGAAAATGACTCAAACTTAAATAGTACAAGATAACCGCACTAAAAAATACTCTCTTTCTCTCACTGTGAGATCACTAACCAAAGAAACATCACGTTCAATACATACATATGTTCTATTTCTATGGAACTTTGATAATATTAGCACGATAGAAGTTTTTACAATATTAGCATGCTAATGGTTATCACGAAGAAACAAACTGATAACATAGGAACTTACGATGAGAGATCTCTGCATAAGGAAATATATCCACAAGAAACTCTCACCTCTTGGAAACCAAACGTGAAAGTGCAGAGAATAGTGATTTTTCCACACACTAGAAAAATCAACTTCTTTTGTGCAAAGTACTTTGCTAATCAAATAATTAAAGCTTGTGCTATATGCACAATGAAATATTTGTTTATGGTTACCTTTGTGTAAATAAGAAGTCACACTCCTCACAATTTATACATGCATTCAATCATAAACAATTTTTTTAATCACAAAAATACGTTTGTTCATGTCCACACCTATAAACAATGTTGATCCTCACTACCATATTATTAGCTATCTATAGGAGGAAGTTTGGAAGTACATAGAATAGTGATTTTTCCACAATCCTGTAAACTTATGTTGCTTCATTCTCTCAAACATATCTCATTTTTCACACATCATTCATCCCGTAAAGCTAAATCTAATTTTCCCTCCGCACCTCTGTTCTCGTGTGTAGGTTTTAAACCTGTACAAAAATTACCTGCATACGAATTCTAAATCACAGGAAAAATAAAAATGCGAGAGCATAACACATAAAACACATATACACAGAGATTTCCCACTGGATCCCAAAACCGGGACTACCGCTTGATTTCATTATTTCCTTTCAATGTTACAAACATATTTATACCATGCCGAAGCATCCAATACCATGGACCAAAAACCATAGGTGGGTTTCCCCAACCTAACATAGGGTCCAAAAAAAAAAAAATTGCCGGGGCACTGCCCTGGACCCCATAGAGGGGGGCTACCTGCCCCCCTCCAACCCCTCGATTCACTATGTAGGTTAGTCGTGGAAAGAATATAACACAACCCAACAATCTCCCACTTGTTGTTTTCTTTCCACATGGGGCAACAAGAGAACTTAGTCATTTTTCCAACCCTGAAAGACCCATTGTTTCTCTACACCAAGAGAACTTCTCAGAGCTCACAGATTTTGTCAATGCATCTGCAGTATTCTTCAAAGTGTCCACCTTTACCAGCAACACCTTTTTGTCTTCTATCATATCCCTCACAAAGTGTTACTAAACATCAATGTTCTTTGTCTTTGAATGATAAGCAAGGTTCTTTACCAAGAAAATTGCACTTTGGCTGTCACAGTCTATCCTTGTAGCTCCCTGTACTAACCCCATGCTTGAAGACAAACTATGCAACCAAACTGCTTCCTTGCTTGCATGAGTGGCTGCCATGTATTCTGCCTCTGTAGTTGATAGTGCCACTACAGATTGTTTCTTACTCATCCAACTGACTGCACCTCCAAATAGGTTAAACACATACCCACTTGTAGATCTTCTCTGATCCAGATCTTCAGCCGAGTCTGCATCAACAAAGCCACGAATATCCAACACTTTGTCCAATCCTGGTCTTCCTTGGTAACACAAACCATAATCACTAGTGCCACACAAATACCTAAAAAGCCACTTCACTATTGTCCAGTGCTCCTTCCTTGATTTTGACATAAACCTGCTCAATATGCCCACTGCATGTGAAATGTTTGGTCTAGTACAGACCATTGCATACATCAAGCTACCGAATGCACTTGCATATGGAACACGGGACATGTCCTCTTCCTCTTCTTGTGTCTTGGGATACTGTTCAGCAGATAACCTCACACCTACAGGAATAGGAACCTTAACCGCTTTACTATCTTGCATATTAAACCTCTGCAGTATTGTCTCGACATACTTCCTATGGTTTAACCAGAGCTTCCTCTTTTCTCGATCTCTTTTAATTTCCATGCCCAAAATATAGTTTACGGCACCGAGATCTTTCATGTCCAATTTGGAGGAAAATTGGGTCTTCAAATCCTGGATAATTTCTTTGTCATTTCCAACCAGCAACATATCATCCACATACAAGACCATATAAATAACACGGTCACCAATTAATTTAAAATACACACAATGATCTGCTTTGCTTCTGGTGAAGCCAAGTCCCCGTATAAATGTATCAAATTTCTGATACCACATCCTTGGTGACTATTTTAACCCATACAGAGACTTCTTTAACTTGCATACTAGTTCTTCCTTACCCTTCACCGCAAAGCCTTCAGGTTGCTTCATGTAGATTTCCTCTTCCAAATCCCCGTGAAGAAATGTTGTCTTCACATCCATCTGTTCTACCTCAAAATCAAGAGCAGCAGCAACAGATAAAAGTAATCTAATAGAAGTTACCTTGGCAACAGGAGAAAAAATATCACCAAAATCAATTCCCGGCACCTGGGAATAACCTTTTGCTACCAACCGAGCTTTGTATTTCTCCAACTTCCCTTCTGCATTTGTCTTCTTCTTGAACACCCATTTGCTGCCAATGGGTTTCCTTCCAACCGGAAACTCCACCAGATCCCAAGCCTCATTTTTGTGCAAAGATGCCATTTCATCAACCATGGCCTCTTTCCAGAGTTTTCCATCTAAATCCATTGCTTCCTTCACAGTTCTGGGATCATCATCAGTAACAGACAAAGCAAAATTTGAACAGAAAGCAGATGGACTATACCTTTCTGGCTGCCTTCTTTCTCGAACTGATCTTCTCACAACTAGAGTTTGTGGCTCTCATCTTGTGATTCCTCCTCTGCTACAAAGTCTGATTCTTCCTCCTTTAGTTCAAACTCTATCTTCATAGGTTCCTTTGGTTGGACTTCATGTTTAATAACATCTTTCACCTCTCTGAACACCACTTCTTGACTGTACACAACCTTCCATGTGACTGGGTTCCAAAGCTTATAACCCTTTAAACCATCCTTATACCCAATAAAGATGCACTTTTCAGATTTACTATCCAACTTGGTTTGTTTCTCCTTTGGAACATGTACATATGCATCACA
>APFE031752684.1:8476-60546 GCA_000404065.3 Pinus taeda | reverse complement strand
AATGAGGTAATAAATTATGATGTCGCATAAAACCTCGATGTGTGCATCAATACTCCATAAGTTGTGCCACAATAGATACTCTCCACAAGGCCCATGATCAAGTCGCAAGTAGATTGCTTCCTTTGGTGAAACAAGAATAGTTTCGGATTGGTTATTATTTCATTGATGTTTAAAAATGTTTTTTCACAGAATACACATGAGTTTTAGTTGAGAATAAGCAGACGAGAAAGGTATTTCATTTAACCACACTCTTTAATATTTATTATTGGATAATGCAAACCCCTTAAACAATCTTAAGGATAATAAGATGGTATGCAACATTAAAAGTTTGGCCCTCATGAGGAGTGCTTAGAAATTAATTTATGTCGGAGATCATTATACTCACTTGCAAATGTATATCATTATTAGATAGAAGGTGTGGGAAATATATTGTTGCACTACTTGGAATTTACCATGCAATTCATCTGAGATATACCTTGGAGTTGTGGCCCCACTCTATGTTTGATTTATGAAGGTCCTTGGGATCTTTTTACATAACATGAAAGTAGGATAAATTCCTAGCTTTATTATAATTAAAAAATTAAAACATTGTTTTCACTTGGGTAAACATATTTTGGTGTGAGGCCTAAAATTATGAATAAAAATAATTTAAATTTTGCAATAAATAACATCAACAACAAAAAAATTTATCAAATTTTTTGCAGTCCTCTTGTGTTGGTTAATTCGGGATACAATCTAATTTGATTTAGATGGGCCATAATCGATGCCTAGATAAACAAGTGAATGTGTTTACTGGCCCTCATTAAATCGTACATGCAGATAGCATTGATCTCAGGCGATTGGTAGTTAATTTGTATCATATATACATTAATGTGTATTTCATCATATCACAAAGAATAGAAAGAGAAAAAGAAATAGAGAATATGGACCCTGACTTAACAGGAAGATCACATTGGTTTTCAACATCATAATTTCATGATGATTAGACAAGAGGAAAACTAGGTTTATTGTTTCTAATCATTGCCTATTATACCCTTATTTGCCACACCATTATACTGAAAGAAACCCAAGTTCAACTTACCTCGGTTGTTGGCTAGAATGCATCCCCTTTTAACCTTTTCTTTTACTTATGTGAGATTTATCCCATGTTAAAAGGGTGAAATTACACAATTGAGCAATTTCTCATCATTGTTTTGCCAAAATATTATAATTATCAGATAATAATTATTTTGTATTAGAGATAATTGAGAAAAACTCATAATTGTGAAAAATGTTTGTAGAGTTTTCCATTCCAAAGGAGATAAACTTAACCCACTTGTGTATGAGTTGGCTAGTTGTCCATTATTTTAGAATTTTCCTTACTTCTCAAGCTCTTAGGTGTCTATATACATCCTCCCAAAGGATAGAATGAGCGTATATAATCTCAGCAAGAGGAAAGGGGGTTAGATATAGTTACCATGTTATGTTGTGAGAGCTCCGTTGTATTGAGAGAGGATACCATGCTACAAGTTTCATGAGAGGATCTCATTTTTTGAAGGTAAAAGTGTACCATTTGATTCATGATTAATGAAATTACATGTTTCTTCCTGTTAATCTATTCTTATGGTTGATTATACCTGCTAATGTTTATTTGAGCCAACGGTATTTTACGGAAGTGTAAGGTCCCTATAATAGTAGTGTAGCCCACTTATTTTTAATTTTATTATAGCCCCATTATTTTTATTGTTGTGCCTATATAGCCAACATATTGTTATTGTTGTTCCACATAGAAGCCCAATATTATTATTTTTGTTCCCTTACATTATTATTGTTATGTAGGCTCTAATTATATTGTGATCCCTTAGACTCCTATATATACAAAGGAGGTATTTTCATTTGTAACATCCAAGAATTGTTCATTTATGTAATTTAAAGGAGGTTTCCACCTCAAAGAGGATAACTTTTAAGTCGTTGATCTATCTATTTGTGAGTTGGTTGCATAACATTTGGTATCAAAGCTTTGGATTCTAGGGTTTCGCTACTTCAAACACGCCATCATGGAATTTTTGCTATAATGTTTTTCTACAAAGCTTAAAAAGCAGAAATTGAAACCAAGTGGATTATAAATCTTGGTGAACTTCAGGTACGAATTTCAGATCTTGGTTCACTATATTTTTTGAGATATGGTCTGAAGAAGTTTGGGATTTTTCACAATCGAGAATTCAGTCTCAAACAAGTGACCTAGGGAAAATCGTCATAACTTTTGTTTCAAGCATCAAAACTGAAGTATGTAAAAATTTGATAAAATATGATGAAATATAGTTTCATCTGTAATAAATTTAGAACCAAAGTTCGAAAATGTGACACGTGGCACTACATAAAATTTCAATCCACTGAACAAGTCTATAATCATGTCATCGTGGGAGATTAGGCATAACACTTTCTTGAAAAATCCAATATTGTTCTAAATAGTTGGGTTGGAAATAAGACTCATAGGGGTACTATAGGACGGAAGTTCAGATCTTTGAGATTCGTAATTATAGAGATACAACAACTGCAATATCTAGCTCCTAAAAAGAAATAAAAAGGTGTGTATTTTTAAATTTTGCATAACTTTTGTTTGAAAAATCAGTTAGAAGTGATTCAAAGGGAATATTGAAGCATAGATATCAGTATTTGTTTCAAAAATTCCTCCCAAAAAAAATAATTCTACACCCATTAAGCCCTCATAAAACTCTACTATGACACATGAAGAAAAATTATTGCAACATGACATATCAAAGTTACAGGACCAAGTGAAACACATTTCTCTCTCACAAAGAGCAACCAACTATGATATAGATGGATTAAAATGGGACATGTATGGTATTAAAGACAATATGGATGGTATAAAATGAAACATGGATGTTTTTAAAGTAGACATGGACGTGTGACAAGGTAATCCGTGAAAATCATGATGAAGAGAAAAGGAATATTAATTATTATTTTAGAGACTCCAATGTGGGGTTTAAGAACCACCACATTCCAAAGATATATATGAGGAAGTTTAATGGAAAAGATCTAGTAACATGGATACTATAGATGGAGCAATATTTTGACCAATAGGATGTGAAACCCTCACAAACGGTACATATTGCATCTATATTTAGAACCAAATCAGTTTGTATTGTATAGATGGCTTTGTTCTTGTAAACAACTTGTCACTTGGTCAAATTGTACGAAGTAAATGATAGCACATTATGAAGATACAAAGAGAAACACCTTCTTTATCCAATTTATAAATTTGAAGCAAAAGGATTCAATAGTGAACACATTGAAGACTTCTGAAAATTTAATATTCGGATAACTAATATTCTAGAGGAGCATAGGGTTGATGTCTTCATAGGATTTCTAAAAGATAACATCCAACATGAGTTTCGCCATTGGGAACCTGATTAATTGGAGAAGGAATTCAGGGTGGAAAGAAAAGTTGAAAGAAAAATTATGGCAACAAGGACATCTACCACTCACAACTGTAAAGATGGAAGTGTTGCTGCTCCTAGTCTTCCATAACCTACAAGATTCACACCACAAAAATTGGAGGAAAAAAGAGCAAAAAGTATTTTTTACAGTTGTGGTTTAAAATACACTAAAGGTAATAAGTGTTTTTAGAAGAAATTATTCCACATTTCTTGTGAAGAGGAGGAAGAAAAGGAACAAGAAACATAAAAAGAGGAGGATATGCACCAGGAACCAACCCTGGAGAAAGAAGAAATGAATCCAAACATACCTTGTAATGCATTGGCAGGAATTACCACTCTTCAAACTCTCAAGATAGAAGGATATATCAAGAAGAAAAAGGTGATAATTTTGATTGATTCAGGTAGTACCCATAATTTTATTCATTGTAAGATAGCCAATGAATTGAATTACTTCCTATATCCAACACTAGAGTGTCAAGCGATGGTTGAAAATGGAGGAACTATAAATTGCTCTGGAAAGTGCCAAAATTCAAGCTAACCATGGGGGAATATGTATTGAATAGTATAATTCATTCAAGTCCAATGGGTGGTGCTGATGTTGTACTAGGAGTCCAATGGTTATAATCTTTGGGGATGATAGCTTTCAATTTCAAGAATTTTTCTTTAATTTTTTTTGGGAAGGAAAGGAAGTTGAATTAAGAGGTATCATAGGGAAACCAAGAAAGGTAATCATCTCTAATGGCATGAAAAATATTCTGATGAAAGAACGACGAGGGTAATTACACAATTATGCTCACTATAGTTTCAAATGTTGAAATCATCTATTTCTCCAGATCTCCAAAAAGTGTTGGACAATCATTCTAAGGTGTTTGAGAATGCCAAAGGCCTCCCACCTATTCGTGATAATTATCATGCTATTCATTTTATTCCAGGAAGTGTTCCTCCAAACATCAAGCCTTATAGATATCCTTATGCCCAAAAGAGTGAAATTGAACATATGGTTGCAAAAATGTTAGAGGCTAGTATAATTCAACCTAGTCAAAGTTTTTTCTCTACTCTAGTAGTATTGGTGCACAAGAAGGATGGATCATGGCATATTTGTATGGATTATAGGGAGATTAACAAGCTCACTATTATAGATAAATTTTCCATTCCTGTCATTGATGAATTGTTGGATGAATTACATGGAGTAATTTACTTCACCAAGTTGGATCTTTGTTCAAGATATCATCAAATTAGAAAGAAGTCAAAAGACATTATGAAAAAAACATTCATAACTCATGAGGGTCATTATGAATTTTTGGTTATGCCTTTTGGCCTTACTAATGCACCTTCAACATTTCAAGGTTTGATGAATTCCATTTTCAAACCCTTCCTTAAAAAATTTGTGTTAGTATATTTTGATGATATACTAATATACAACAAGTCTTGGAAGGATCATGTTCAACATGTTGACAAGTTGCTCAAACCATTAGAAGAGAAACAATTATATGCAAAAACCTCCAAATATTTCTTTGGAATAGGAGGTGGAATATTTGGATCTTGTATCTCATGAGGGTGTTAAAGTGGACCCTAACAAAATTAAAGCCATTAAGGAATGGAAAATCGCCATAACCATAAAACATCTTCAAGGTTTTCTCGAGTTGACAGGGTATTATCGCAAGTTTGTTAAGAATTATGGGAGAATAGTGGCACCTATAACATCATTACTAAAGAAAGATGTATTTTGTTAGACTATAGAAGCAAAAAGGCCTTTGAACATATATAAGAGGAAATGTTCCAAGCACCGGTCTTAGCTATGCCAGACTTCACAAAGCATTTTATTATGGAATGTGATGCCACAAGAAATGGAATTGGTGCTATTTTAATTCAAGGAAGACCCATTTCTTTTGAATGTTTTACAATCAAAGGAAAGTATTTACACAAACATATTTATGATAATTCAATGTTGGCAATACTACATGCACTAAAGCAATGGTGACCTTACCTAATGGGAGTACAATTCAAGGTAAAAATAGATCATGATAGGCCTATATAATTTTTTGAAACAAATATTATCTTGAGAAGAGTAGCAAAAATGGGTGACAAAGATGTTGGTTTATGTCTTTGAAATAATCTACAAAATAGGGAAGAAAATTGTTGTTGCAAATTAACTCTCAAGAAAGGATGAGGATATGGAAGCATTGCTTTGTGCCATTTCTATTATCCAACCTGAGTGTATAACTGAAGCAAGGGGTGAGTGGAAGAATGATAAATAGGTGTGGTCACTCATTCAAAAGTTGTAGCAAGATCCTAGTACATCTAACACATTTAGCTGGAAAAATGATTCATTATGGTACAAACATCACTTATATCTTTGTAAGAATTCCCAACTCAAACAAAATATTCTTTTGGAATTTCACACCTATCCCATAAGAGGGAACTTGGGATTTTTAAAAACACACCACAGGGTAAAGAAGGAATTTTTTTGGGATGACCTAAAATTTGATATTCAAAAGTTTGTGGTAGAATGTTTGGTTTTCCAACAAAAAATTTGAGACAATTAAGACCCCGGGTCTGTTACAACCTTTAGTGATTCCAAGTCAGTGTTGGGAGGAGATCTCAATGTATTTTATCATAAGTTTACCTAAGTCTAAAGGAAAGAGTGTAATCACGGTGGTAATTGATAGAATTACCAAGTATGCACACTTTTGTGCAATATCTCATCCTTTTAAAGCTTGTACAGTTGCTACTGAATTTATGGAAATAATTAAAAGGATTCATGGAAACCGAAATACTATAGTAAGTGATAGAGATCCCATTTTCACTAAAAAGTTTTGGACGAAATTATTTTCTTGTCTTGATACTCAATTATCTCATAACTCATCTTATCATCCTCAATTCGATGGGAGAACTAAATAGTGAACAAATGTTTGGAAGAATATATTCATTGCTTTGTATCTGATAAACAAACAAAATGGGTTAAGTGAATACCTCTAGCTGAATGGTGGTATAACAATTCCTTCCATACTGTAGAAAAAATGACCCTATTTATGGCACTTTATGGATATCATCAACCATCCATCACATCGTCTTTAAGAGAAAATTCTAAGGTTCAAGCAGTGGAAGATCACGTCGAGCATCAACAAGAATTTCTCCAACTCTTAAAGGAAAACCTCCCTATGGTGCAAAATCGAATAAAATAACAAGAAAATTAGCATCACAGTGAAAGAAGTTTTGACGTAGTTGTTTGGGTGATTTTATGGCTACAACCATATAAACAAATGTCTGTCAAGAAATATAAGAAGGATAATAAATTATCACACAAGTAATACGGTCCATACAAGGTGTTGCAAAATATTGGTAGTCTGGCATACAAACTGGAGCTACCTGCATCTTCCTGAGTACACCCAGTTTTCCATGTTTCATTCTTATAGAAGTTTATCAGTGACAAGAGTCCAGTTCAAACATTGTTCCCAGAACTTGACGAAGAATGAAAAATCATATTTGAACCTGAAGTAGCCACGGAAACAAGAACATGACAACTACTGAATCGATCAATTTCAGAGTATCTCATTAAGTGGAAGAACTTACCCGGTGAAGATTCCACATCGGAGGAAGAGAATTTTATACAGAAGCATCCATAACTACTCAATAATTGAGGAAAACACTTTTTTGAAGAAGAGTGTCATGTTAAGTCCCTACAATACTAGTGTATCCCCCTTATTGTTATTTCTATTGTAGTCCAATTATTCTTATTGTTTTAGCCCCATGTTTTTATTGTTTTGCCCCATAAAAGCCCACTATTGTTATTGTTGTTCCCTTACATTATTATTTTTATGTAGACTTTGATTATACCATGACCCCTTAGAATCATATATATATAAAGGAGGTATAGTCATTTATATCATCCAAGAATTGTTCATTTATGTATTCTAAAGAAGGTTCCCTCCCTAAGAGGATAATTTTTAATTCGTCGATCTATCTATTTATGAGATGCTTTCATAATAGGAAGGCTATTTGTGGTATTTGTTTGGTGATGCATGTGTGCAGGTGGTATATCTATTGTAGGAGGTGAGATCTCTTGGTTGGATCATAGAATTTCTGCATCGAACCCAACACCCTTCACCAATATTCAAGGGATGTAGATGTGAGCTCAAACACTTAGTGTAGGGGCTACATGCATGATTGAATTATTGAGCATATGGATTGGAATTTATATCTATAATTTAATTAGTCATCTATTTTTCTATTTGGTAACCTTGCTAGGGCCATGGGGCTATAGAGAAATGGCTCCTTGTGTGTGAATTTTTCCACAACATAATTGGTACTTTTAGTAAGGGATTTCCTTGGTTGTTTTTAGATCTCTTATTATTCTTTATGGTTTTTGGTTTTCTCTTGTTTATATTGAGTTCTCTATGGTTTTTTGGAATCATTTTGATCTCCGTTGGTTTTACTTTCTTCATATCTGAGTTGATCTTAGATTTGGAGTTTAGTTTTTGTTTTTTGTATGAGATAATAATAGATCTAGAAATTAAAATAAAATTATGGAATTTTCTATGCATAATTTGATTGAATTGACCACAAATATGGATTCCTCTCAAAATTTTGTCCAAAAAGAAAATCATTGAAAATGGACTCCATATGAGGATTTTATGGTCGATTGAAGTTAGATAGCCAAATTCTTTCCACAACCACACACATTAAATTGACTTAGTATGGTTGGGGGATTTTAGTGAAAAATTTCCCTTGCTAAGAGTGAATTTATAGCTGAAATTAGTAAAACTTATCCATACAGTTGTGCCTTAACCCTAAACACTCAAAACTGCTTTTTGAAACTTATTTCCTCAAATATGACTTTCTTTTGGCCCTATGTTTGGAGTTTGGTTCTATCCTGCATCTGGTTTTGTTGACTGGTCTACTTGATTTGGAGCTTTCATTGTTGAAAGGGTTTCTTGTTACATATTAGCTTTCAACCTTTTATTTTGTCTCTAGTATTTTGTGATTTTTTGGATTTGTTATTACTGTTGCTACATCTCTGATCTGAAGCCACATTTCTTGGCTTGTTTGGGGTCTTCCATTGTTTGTGCTCTTCAAGGTGTTCTTTGAAGCTATTGTGTGCTTTGGTTAGGGCTATTGTCCTCATTTTGAGATCTCATTCTTCCATATATGTGTGGTTGCTTGAGTGATAGTCTGAATATATTTTTCATCCCAGTTTTTGCACGTTGCCTTTTTTTGGCTTTCATCACTTGTCCTTGAGTGATTTCCTATTTGTTTTCTTCTTTTCAATCACAATTGGTGGTGTTGTGTTTGGTTTAGTAGTTTTCATCTAGAAAATTTTATTTCGGTGTGTTTTTTTATTATTATAACTCCCTCTTAATCTTATTTAGGCCTTCCTGCCACTAGGGTTCAGTTCTGACCTTTGTAGAACATTCTCTTGTTGAGTGATTGTTCTACAACCCTAGCTTGTTGACATTGCCTTCTTTTTTCAATTTTATCTTTCTTGATTGATTTCTTGAGTGTTCTTGTTTCATTGACTTGGGCTTCCTAGCTTTGACATTTTTAAAGTGCTTTGCATTCTAGCTTGGGGACTTTTTGGCCTATTTTCGGTTTTTCTCTTTTGGTTTGTTTTTGGGTCATAATTGGTATAGATTTGGGATTTTTTCATTTAGCAGTTAGTGAGAGGTGAATTTTGGGTAGGAATTTGTGTGTTTTGAATTGAAAAGATTCTTACTCTCCTGTAGTTAGAATTCATTGAATTGAAAAGACTCTTACACTCCTGTAGTTAGAATTCATTGAATTGAAAAGAAAAACTTGCATATAGTTGCATTAGATTTACTAATAAGAGTCTATCACATTATCTAAGTTTCATGCCACATCCTGATTGTGTAAACAACAGTAAATTAAAATCACCACAATAATAAAATCAAATAGAACCGTATTTTTCCTTTTACACCAACATGAGCTTAGGCTAGGGTCTTGGAGATAAGTGTGTGAATCAAATGCTACGAGACTACAAAAAAACTTAACAACTTGGGGTAGGGAGATAAATCTAATTACAGTAGTGTAGTATAGGAATCCATTCTAACACGAGGGTCGAGTGGTGTGGCAAGGTGACATACCCCATTTTTCGAAGTATCGAGTGGTGTGGATTGTGGAATTTGAACTTATCACAAACAATGTTATTATCTTTTTGTTGTAGCACTTGGGAGCCACTTGGGAGGAAAATATCAAGGGGGTTTTAGACTTAGCTATCCTTCCTTGTGTGTGAATTTGGTTGACAACAATCCTCCCAGGACGTGTTATTGTTGGTGGTAACCGACCAATTTTTTTAGGGCTCTTACATAGGTGCAGGGTTTGGTTCATCTTCTCTGTTCTGAGGATGGATATTAGCTATAATCTGTTAGTTCTATTTGGGAGTTCCCCATGGTTAATAAAGGAACTTGGACCAAGTTCGCAACTAAAAGGGCTGGGAAGTAGGTTACTAGTATAATTGTCCCACCGCCATCTTATTTCTATTTGGTTTCTGTGTGTTTACCTTATAGGACTTTTCTAGTGCATGTTGTTTGGTCCACATGAGTAGTCTTGGACTTAGGGTGTTTGTACTAACATATGTTTGTTAATTTATGTTTCTTCAGCCTAACTAACTATATTCATTGTCAATCACATCATATTCATGGGTTTCTTCCTGAACAAGGTGGACTTGTCACTCCTTCTCAGCAGGTGCATGTCTGTGCTCAAGACTTAGACCAAACCATAGTTGTGGAATCTGAACATGGACCCTCTGGTCATGATTTCATTTCTACTGAGACATTGGCAGACAACTTAGCTTCTCCTACTAATCCTCCTTTGACTGATCCTTTAGGACCAGAGTTATTGTACTTGAGCCCAGACGATTCAACACCTTCTTACACATACATTCCTTTATCCATATTTCCTATGGAGGATAGTAATTTTCCTTTTCCTTCTGCATCAATAGTTTTAGCTGCCATGTCATCATTGCCACCACTCAGTGTGTTTGCACCCACTCTTCCATCTATGCCTCTCACATCTTCTTGGGGAATTCCACCAGTCTCAGCTTCCATAAATTTCCCTCACTTCTCCATGCCTACTCTATCACCTATGCGAACTATGGTCATTAATCCTAGTCAACTAATAGGGTAAGGAATCTTCTCTCCTAGCTTTTATTAACCTATGATTCATGTCCCACAGTTAGGTGTGGGAACTTGTAGAAATGTGGGGTTGGGGGGTGGTGTATCCATCACTTGTAGCTAGACAAGGGGAAACTTTGCTTCAAATATTTCACAAGCCTAGTACACTTCATTGTTTGGAGGGACACCAAATTCCAACACTTTCCCTGGAGTGGCTAGTTTACCTGGGCGAAACCATGATGCTAGTATTGACACTTATATAAGTTATTCTCCTCATGTTAGTGATACTACTCAAGTCGGTAAATCCTTTCCCGGCAGGTAAAACCCTATTAGCAGTCATGCTCATGGGGTTCCATTGCTCTATGGGGAGACTTACCTTGGGGCGGTAAATCCTTCCACAAGTCATACTGGCCTACATCATTTATATCCTTGGGTGGTGTCGCCTAATATTATGGAAGATAATCAAGCTAGTGAGCATCCTGTGCCACTTTTTGTGGAATATATTGCCTCTATAACAATCCCATTAGTACCTCCTAAGGCTGGTCAGAAATTCCATCATAATATGGAATCTGACTAGGTTCCTTTTCCCACACAGGCTGTCACTCTGCTTGTTCCATATGACTCCCTTAATGACAAAACTCCCTAGCCAATCACCTTGGAATTCATGGATCTACCTATTGATAACCTTAGGGATATTATGCCTCTTTTTGCCTCTAGTATTCATGATTCAGAACAAGCAGAGCTTGGCAACATAAATCTTCGAATGATTCAATGGGCTCCTCCTCGACCTTCCTTAGAAGTTCCACCCCTAGTCCAAGTCAAGCCTTAGGATTATACTATCGAATTTGCCAATGAATGACCTAGTTACTTATCACCTTGGCTGTTGAGTAGACTTCCAAACAGTCCACATGGGCTAATCCAAATAGATCCTAAGGTTTCCTCAGGCTTCCCATCAAACTGATCTAAGAAATGGTCAAACCCTTTGACCCAACATCCCTCAAAAAACATTGTTGTACTAATGTTTTCACTTTCTGTTCGTTCCTGTCCTAGTTAGGTAACTTACTGTAGCCCTAAATCCACTTAATAGTCCCCAAGAAAGCCCTTAAAGGGTTTTGACATACCTTAAGAAGGCTCTTCCTTTTCCATGTTTCCTCTTAAGGGCATGGTCCACCCTTGATAGCCCTTATGCGACTCCTGGTTGTGTGTTATGGGTTTCGGCCTAGCATAACAACCCTCCTATAGAACCGACCGCTCCAAACAATGCTCAAAGACCCTCCAACAACAACGTCCTTACCTCTAATGAACTCAACATCACAACAAGCCTACTCGGCCCTCAAAATAGTAACCAGGATAGCCCAAACACATTCTGTACCAACCTCCTTACTTGACCTCCCCTACAGACTTTGGACCCTCTCCTCCATGTTGTCTAGGCCTCATATTTTGTTGCAGCTAGGGCTAGATAGTCTCCTCTCTCCAGCGAGTCCTTTTGTTGAAAGATGTTGCACAATGGATTCATATAACAAATAAAATAGCCCTTTATTTATAGACAAAAAAGGGGCTCCAAAAAATTAGTGAAGAGACACATCTATTAGATAAATTTTGCTTCACACCTACATCACATGAAAACTAATAATTATTTTCCAAATTTAAAATTTCATTTCTCCACTTCTACAACTCAAAATTCGTGTATAAATTCCCACCTGTAGATCACCTAAAAATGCAATATACTAAAGCAAAATACTTGATCTACTTCTACAAACAATTATGCGGAAGCTTAATCGAATTGAGCAACATCAATAAGAACACATATAATTAATAAGAAGAAATCAATCACACATAACGCAGAAGATATAACCAGGGGAAAGCACCAGACTATAACCCCAATTCTATATTATCATACAAGTGGAAATCTTATTCAAGTTACAGAAAGAATCAGCTCAAAAGCTTTCCTGCTCTCTTTGTAATCAAACAATGAAGTTCATAGACTCAATAGACAAGTATATATCCTCCTCAAGTCCTCCAAGCCCATATTTCTTTGGGCAATTTTTCTTGGGGTCCAGTGAAGCCACATGTGTGAATTGGCCTCATCACACTCACTGAACAAGAAGAAGTAACAATGCAGTTCTCTTGGATAGAAATCCTTCTACATGCAAGGAATATCCTAGCAACTGACAGTACACTATCCCTCCATCTGATCTAAACTGGGTCTCTGTCTGAACTGACATGCATGAGTTATGTATGAGATAATATTTAGTTATCTAAAGAGCAGCAGTTATATGCAAGCATGCATTAACTAACTGAACTCACTTAATTTAAACAAACTGTTTAAATCAATATAACTGGACTTGACTCAGTTAATTGAGCCAACTAATTAGTACTCAAAATAGAACTCATCCTTACCTCTTTAACTGATGGATAAATTCCTCAATTAATGGAGAAACTGTTGCATGTCCCCACATAGACTTCAATTTTTATTTTCCTTAACTAATTAACTCAATATTAATTCATTAATTAACTTTCAAACTGTTGTTAATATCAAATTCAAATTTTACTTCCTATTATAATTTAGGGACTGACTAAAATACAAAGGTATCCTGAAATGTTATTTATAGAAAATATATTTTTAGCACTTTCACTTTTCATCCATTGTAGCTAAGTTCAACACTGGATGAAACTGATATTTATAGCAGTGTTATTAATAGAAGTGCTATTTTTAGCATTTATTGTTGTTATCTTCAACACTCCCTCTCAACAAGAAAGGGATTATCAATAACCCCAATCCTGTCTCTATGGAACTCGAAATTGAATTTTGACAATGCCTTTGTCAAAATATCTGCATCCTGTTCCTCAGTCGAAACATACAGCAACAACATGATCCTCTTGACCACACAGTTTTGAAGATGGTGATACTAGATATCAATGTGCTTGGACCTATCATGAAAAACTGGATTCTCAGAGAGTTTGATGCAACTCTGATTATCACAGTAGATCATTGTAGGATCCATCCTCTGACCAAACAATCCCACTAAAATCTTCTGCATCCAAATGGCCTCACATGCAGCCTGACTAGCAGCCATGTATTCAGCCTCTACTCAACTAAGTGCAATGGATCTCTGTTTCCTGCTATACTAGGAAACTACAGTTGAACCAAGGTTGAAGATTCCTCTAGAAGTTCTCTTCCTATCTGATGGACTCCCTACCCAATCTACGTCTACGAAGCCCTGAAGCTTCACTCCCTCTGTCCGTTTGTACCACAATCCGAACTGAGATGTGCTTCTAATGTATCTCAACACATGCTTTGTTGCCTTCCAAAACAGCTCGGTAGGCTGAACCATAGCTTGACTCAACTGGTTCACCACAAAGCACAAGTCGGGTCATGTGTTCACCAGATACATAAGTGAACCCACCAGCTGCCGATAAATAGTAGCAGCTACTACCTCACCTGAAGTAGCATACTCCTTCCTCCAGTTCCCAGCTAGAGGAGTCAGCATGGGTTTGCACTTCTCCATATGGAACTACCTGAGGATCTCTTTGGCATACTTGCCTTGAGATACAAAAACTTCTCCATCTCTCTGCCACACCTCCATGCCTAGAACGTAGTGCATAAGACCCATGTCTTTCATCTCGAACTCTCTTGCAAGTTCCTCCTTGCAAGACTGTATCAGCTAATCATCACATGTCAAAATCAGATCATCGACATAAAGTACAATGATCAATGGCTTACCTTCTACCATGATGTGGTAAAGGTTCACATCTGCTTCACTCTTGGTGAAGCCCATCCTAGTGAAATAGTTGTCGATCCTGTTGTACCAATCACGGGGTGCTTGCTTCAGCCCATACAGAGCCCTCTTGAGTCTGCACACATGCAACTCACTGTCAAAGGTTTCGAAACCTTTTGGCTGCTCAATGTACACCTCCTCCTCAATCGTCCCATTAAGGAATGTTGTCTTCACATCCATATGGTGGATCTTCCACCCTATCTGAGTTGATACTACCAATATCGATCTAATTGATGAGTACCTTGCTACAAGAGAAAAAGTCTCATCATAGTCAATCACCTCGACCTATGAGAAACCTCGAGCAACAAACCTTGCCTTGTGTTTCTCAACACTGCCATAAATTGCCTGCTTTACTTTGTAAAGCCATCTGGAACTCACCATTGACTTGTCCTGAGGTCTTGGGACAACAACCCAAACACAGTTCCGTATGATGGAGTCATACTCCTCCACCATTGCATAAACTCACACTAGTTGCTGCACTAACTCCTCGAATGAAGAAGGCTCAGAATCTGCACACTCCCCAACTAGGACCATGTAACTAGTGTATTGTTGTGGTGACCTCCTTTGTCTGTGCTGAGAAGATAGCTGCCCCACATTCTCCCACGCATCCATCATCAACCTGTTAGCTTCCCTTGAGCGTTTTAGCCCATCTCTGGAAGTCTTAGCATGAGTGGATGTCTACACTCTCAAAATCCTCTGCATCTGGTTACTCCGCATCAATTTGAGGCTCCTCATCCTTAAGAACTGAAAGTTCCTCATCTACATGCAACTCAAGCTCCCTCTCAAGTGATAAGCACATGGTTTTTTTCTCGTCGAACTTCAGATCCCTACGTACCACAAACCTCTTAGTGGAAGGAAGGTACACCTGATAGTTTTAGGGTGTATCCATGTACCCCACAAGTACTCCCAACTTAGTTGTTGGGTCTAGCTTCTTCTTGACATCTTTGGCCACATAATAGTAAACTGATGATCCAAAGATTCAGAAGTGACTTACATCAGGTTGCTTCCCAAAATAGGCATCCACAGGTATCTTCATCCCAGTATATGGTCCGCGCTTCTGTTTTGCAAGTATACTGTTGCATTGCATGCCTCAGCCCACAAATGCAATGGTAGGCTGTGTTCATGCAACATTGCTCAAGCTACCCCCACAATCGATCTATTCTTCCTTTTTTCCACCCCATTTTGTTGTGGTTTATGGGGTTCCGTCAATTCCCGTTTAATTCCTTCTAAAGCATAGAATTCCTTAAACTACTGAGAGACATACTCTCCACCATTATCGCTATGCAAGGCTATTAATTTCTTTCCTGATTCTTTCTCTGCCAAGGCTTTAAACTCACAAAACCCCAAGAAGGTCTAATCCTTCTTTTGCATAAAGTAGATCCAACATCTACGAGAAAAATCATCAATAAAAATAACATAGTACCTTTGTTTAGCAGTGGAGGCTGTAGAGAAAGGTCCAAAAACATCTAAGTGAACTCGCTCCAAGATTACTCCAGCTCTATTATCTCGATCTAGAAAGGAATATTTCACATACTTACCCAAGGAACAAACTTTTCATGTACTCGTCTGCTCAAGTTTTCCCTTGGGTAATCCGGTAGAAATCTGCTGCATGATCTTCAGGGCTCCATGGTGCAAGTGGCCTAGTGTTCTATGCCATAGCTCGCCAACATCTTGGCTCTGCACCATCTTTGCTTTGGAACTCAAAGCAACACAGTCATCTACCTCTAGCTTGTAGAGATTCTTGACTCAAATCCCTATTCGCTTTGTCTGTCCAGTGCTGATATGCCTCGGGATTACCTTTCCTTTACTAAAGACCACATCATAACCTTTATCTTCTAGCATAGCAATGGACACAAGATTCTTCTTCAGACCTGGTACATACTTTACATCACTAAGGGTGAGGGGAGCTCCATTCTCCCTCTGAAACACAACCGTACCTTCACCTGAGACACAATACTTTCCATCATCGCCCATCTCGATCTGCATCTAGAGATCCTTCTCCTCTAGGGTACTGAAGAGATTCTTGTCTCCAGACATGTGGAAAGAGGATCCACTATCCAGGTACCAAACACATCCCACCATGGATGAAACCGTGCATGCGATAAGAGAGAAATCTAGCTCAAACTATGGGGCTAATGCATCACCATCAGATCCCTTTGAGGAACCCTTCTTGGATTTCTTCTGCGGATAATTAGTAGGATAATGGCCCACTTCATGACAATGAAAGCATCTCGCTTTTTATTTGTCAAACTTCTTCCCACCATGGGAAGAACTAGATTTATATTGGGATGCCTTCCCTTTCCCCTTCCTTGCCTTACTCGCTAAGGATAGATTTTCCTCATCATCTTGCTTCGATGAGGATCCATCTCTGGTGCTTCTTCTTATCTCTTCCTACATCAGATTTGACCAAAGTTGTTCCCAATCTGGCAGTTTCTCTCTTCCATTAACCGAGTCTTGGTAGCTATGACAACTCTTAGGAAGACCGAGGAGTACAAGACTCACCATGTCATAATCCACTATCACGATCCCTACACTTCCAAGCTCATCCCTACAGGTGGTGATCTTGTTCGGATACGTATAGATCGTGTCGCCCTTTTCACACTTGATCTTATGAAGCTTGTCTTTCAATGCCAGCTTCCTCTGATCACTTCTATTCTAATATAGATCTTTCAATGCTTTCCACATTGAAAACGGGGTCTCCTTCCCATGGAGACTCAAGACTATGTGGTCTCGAACTCCCTCTAGAAGGATTCTCCTTGCTCTAGCCACACACTTTTTCCATTCCGCCAATTGAGTAGCATCAGTCGACTTGGGGAATTCTTGATCAATGAATTCCTTTAAACCGTTATTCTCTAATATTTCCTCCATGTGATCCTTCCAAGCTATATAATTCGAACTGCCATCAAGGGCATATTCGAGTCTTAAACGACTGAATGCCATAGGTGAAATAGAGATGTGATAAGAACTCAATTTCAATATTCAGAAACCAAACTTCCCCTTCTCCTTCTTGTATATTGTTCTTCTTTGATCACCTTTGCTCTAATACCGTGTAGAAATTCCAACATGTATATCACTTGATAATGCAATATACTAAAGCAAAATACTTGATCTACTTCTACAAAAAATTATGCGGAAGCTTAATCGAATTGAGCAACATCAATAAGAACACATATAATTGATAAGGAGAAATCAATCACACATAACACAGAAGATATAACCAGGGGAAAGCACCAGTCTAAAACCCCAACTTTGTATTATCATACAAGTGGAAATATTGTCCAAGTTACAAAAAGAATCAGCGCAAAAGATTTCCTGCTCTCTCTATAATCAAACAATGAAGCTCATAGACTCAATAGACAAGTATATATCCTCATCAAGTCCTCCAAGACCCTATTTATTTTCACAATTTTTCTTGGGGTCCAGTAAAGCCACATGTGTGAATTGGCTGCATCACACTCACTAAACAAGAAGAAGTAGCAACACAATTCTCTTGTATAGAAATCCTTCTGCATGCAAGGAATATTCACCAAGGAATATCCTAGCAACTGACAGTACATTGTCCCTCCATTTGATATCAACTGGGTCTCTATCTGAACTGACATGCATGAGTCATGTATGAGAGAATATTCAGTTATCTAAAGAGCGGTAGTTATATGCAAGCATGCATTAACTAGCTGAACTTACTTAATTTAAACAAATTGTTTAAATCAATATAACTGGGCTTGACTTAGTTAACTGAGCCAACTAATTACTACTCAAAATAGAACTCATCCTTATCTCTTTAACTGATGGATAAATTCATCAATTAATGGTGAAATTGTTGCATGTCCCCACATAGACTTAAAGTTTGATTTTCCTTAACTAATTAACTCAAGATGAATTAATTAATTAATTTTCGAATTGTTGTTAATATCAAATTCGAATTTTACTTCCTATTATATTTTAGGGACTGACGAAAATAGGAAGGTATCCTGAAATGTTATTTATAGAAAATCTATTTTTAGCACTTTCACTTTTCATCCATTGTAGCTAAGTTAAACACTAGATGAAATTGCTATTTATAGCAGTGCTATTTTTAGCATTTCTTGTTGCTATCTTCAACAATTCAACAATTCTTGAAGTGTTGGATTCTCATTTCTACCCTCTATCGGCTCAAGTCATCACATGTAGAAATTTTCTTCTGGAATTGCCCCAAACACAATTGGGTGCAAGACCCCGGGCTTGGGTTTTAAGTCCACAAGCTTACTTGTGGCACTTTGACCTCCAACCCTTTAACACTAGGGCTTGGAGTACCTCCCAAGTAAACAAAAATCAACAAAAGGGTACTCCATAAGCCTAGTGATATGGGTTTGTGAGTTTGGTCACAAAAGGCTTTGTGGGAAAAGAACCCAAGCAAAGGGGTTTTGGACCAAAGATAAGGTTTAAAATCTAAAATAAAATTAGAAAGGAAAATTAATATTTTCTAAGGTCTAAGTGGATAAAACCCGTAAGTTCTAAAGGGTTTCTAAGATGCCTAGCTAGGAAGATATATTTAAGGAGGCCTTAGCATGAAGGCAATAACATCAAGTGAGAAGGACCTAATTTGATCAAGGATGTGAGGAGAGATACAGTCCTAAAGTAGGTCGAATTAAAGGACTGAGTAAGGGTTGCTAAAGCGATGCCATGATCATCCACCAAGACCAAGATCATCATGTGAGGGTTCACAAGAATGTCACATACCTTAATGGGTTCGAGCTAGGAAGTAGGATGGCATATTATTGGTTCTCTTTTGGCAGATCGAGCTCAAGAGAGGTGGCTCATGAGAATTTGGGCATTTGATTTCAACAGTGTTTCTGTGTGAAGGCCACATAAAATCATGAAATAGCAGAGAGGGTTGAGACCCTACCTTGTGGTGGTTAGTAGGCCACAATTTCTATGATAAAAAGCAACACAAATGGAGGAGGTCCTTCACTGGAATTTAGGGCCAGAGCAGAAGTAGCCATAGGCGTAATAATGGCTAAGGTAATTGTAGTTTGAGGGCCATAGAGATCTAAAGTTTAGGTTAATATTTAGTCAATGAAATTCCTATAATCTATGGATCCATTTGAGCTAGGCCGAGTCTCTTACGAAGGCACGCGTTGTTGTTTTTTATATGGGTAGCTAGGGTTTTCTATAAAGAAATTAAAACATAAGTATAATGCCCTAGTTAAGGTGGTTTCCTAGCCTGTTTAGTCCTTAAGGCATGCGCCCTTAAGACTATGACAATTGTGTAGAAGAAGAGGGGTGATGACCCTTAGAGTGAAGTTTATCTACGAAATGTAGAACACAAATCTGGAAGATGGTTTGCAGAAGTATGAGTAGAGATAGAAGATCCAAAGGAGGGTGGAACCTAAGTAGAAGATTGGGCAAAAGAAATGTGACATATGAGGAATTCATTGGAATGAAGAGGAGTTGAATTTGGTGGATTATCCATAGAGTTTTGGACAGAGATATGAAGCAACCTATAAACAGTTAGTTAATGGATTGCTAGTGGATGATTTGTGACCCTAGTTCAATTGTCTATAAACTCTTAGAAGGATGATAAGAGGAGTAGTTCAGATTTATTCATAGATTTGACAACAAAGAAATATATACACAATAATATTGATTTTGAGAGGACTCAAATCACTATTAGGTGGAATATTTGAAGATCCCTAGATGAGGGAAGTGTTGTGGGCCCTATATCAGTAAATAATTGATCACGGTTGGGAAAATTGATGGTAGTCCAAGTACAGTTTGAGGGTTGTTAGGTGACTGTCAAAGAAGAGCCCTAAGTTCTATACTTGTGAAGGATAATAAGATTTGGAGAAGGGTAGGCGTATTGGGCCTAAGGACATGCAAACTTTGAAGGACTAAACTAGCAGTCAAGTGGGCTAGAAAACTAGTCCTAGTTCACTATATTATAGAGGATTAAGTTAGTGAGAAGAAAGGAAACCTACATAGTCCTAGACTTGTCATCTTGGAGAAACATTGTGGAAAAAGTGGGTAGACCAAAGACTTGTTCTACCCAAGGTAATGTGGTATTTATGACAGAAATTAATCATTCTCTTCGACTTAAAGGCAGCAACATTGTCTGTAATAATTTTCTCTGGGCAGCCAAACCTAGACAAGATGTTGGTCTCAAGGAATTGCATGATTACTGAGTCATTGGCTTGCCTACTAGGGATGGCCTCTATCCACTTGGTAAAATAGTCTGTAGTAGTCAAAATCCATTTGTGTTGCCCAGAAAATGAAGGATGGATTTCCCCAATGAAGTCTAAACCCCATTGTTGAAATGGTTTTTTAGTGGAAATGGGCTTGAGGGGCAGAGGCAACAACTTTTTCTTGCCTTCAAAAATTTGGCATTTGTGGCAAGAAGTTACATACTTTTTCACATCAGTAAATAGGGTGGGACAATAAAATCCAGCCCTTAGGATTTTATCAGCAGTTGATTTCCAATACAAATGTCCACCACAATCCCCTACATGAAATTCTTTAAGTATTTTGTCAGTTTCTTCTTTGATTAGACAATTTAATAAAACACCTCCATGGTTTTTCCAAAAGAGAGCATGATCTAAAATGCAGAACTTGGAAGCTTTCATTTTCAAAAATCTTTTCTTAGTTCTGGATAATCCTAGAGGAGCTTGTAGGTTTAATAACAAAAAGATATGTCAGCATACCTGGGTGATTGTAAAAGGCTTGATTGATCTGTGGAGTCGGCATCTCCTGATCATTATCCAGTTGATTTATGTCAAGGGCTTGAAAGTTAGTTTCAGTCATGAGTTCAGCTAATCCTTGTCCTTTTATCAGTTTTGTTGGTTTAATTTCAATTTCATATTCCAGTATGGTGGCTATCCATTTGCCCCTTTTGCCTTCAATGCCTTCTTGGGTCAGGATGTCCTTAACAACAGTGTTGGACACATAAGCAATCACATGAGAGTACAAGATGTCAACTCTAAAGTCCTTGATGGCCTTTACAAGTGCATATGCTTGTTTCTCCATGATTTGATATTTAAGTGGAGCATCTCTAAGGGCTTTGCTGAAGAAGGCTATGGGTTTTTCACATCCATGGTCATCTTTTTGAAGCAAGACAGCAGCAATTGTATGTTCTAATGCAAATGAGAATATGATAAAGTCCTTGTCAAAATTTGGGCTTGTGAGGACTGGTGTTTGAGTCAAAGCTTTTTTTATTTCTTCAAAGGTTTGCTTAGTTTCTATTGTCCACTTAACCTTGGAGTCTTTTTTGAGCATGTTGTTCAGCAATCTTATTAGCTCAGCCAAATTTGGTATGAATCTTCTTAGAAAGTTGATCTTCCCTAAAAAAGCTTGTAGTTTTTTAATGTTTCTAGGGTGAGGGACTTGTAAGATAGCTTGTATTCTATCCGGATCAATTCTAATGCCTTCTTTAGAGATGATATGGCCCAATAATTTTCCTTCTTCTAGGCTAAACAATGATTTCTTTGGATTTAGTGATATACCATATTTTCTGCAAATTAAGAATACTTGCCTGAGATGATCTAGGTGTTCTTGATCTGATTTGGAGAAAGTTGTAAGGTCATCTAGGTAAATAACTAAAAATTCATGGATCTCTTTAGCAAAAGCAATATCCATGGCTCTTTGAAAAGTTGCTCCTGCGTTCTTGAGTCCAAAAGGCATTTTCACATATTTGAATGTTCCCCAAGCGGTTGTGAAAGCAGTTTTATCTTGGTCATCAGGGTGCATTAGGATTTGATTGAAGCCTGAGAATCCATATAACAGTGATATCCTTGGAGCACCCACTACCCTTTGCAGAATATGATCCATTTTGGGTAAAGGGTAATTGTCCTTTAAAGAGACTTTGTTCAAATTTCTTAAATCAACACATAGCCTTATCTCCCCTGTCTTCTTTCTAGTAGGCACTAAATTTGAAACCCATTCTAAGAATTTGATTGGAGCTATAATTCCAGCTTCATACATTCTCTTAGCTTCTTTCTCAATCAAAGGGAGCAACACAGGGTTGACCCTTCTAAGTTTTTGTTTGAAAGGTTTTTGGTTTTCTTTGAGAGGTATAGTGTGTTGGATGAATGCAGCATCATAAGACTTTAGGTCCTCATAACTCCATGCAAAGACATCTTGAAATTCTTTGAATAGTTCAATATACTTGAGTTTTTGGTAAGGAGGGAGAGCTTTGAAAAATTTTATCATTTTGGGATTTTCTGCAGTTCCTAAATTATAGTCCTCAATTTTTGCGTTTAATGGCTGCATTTTAGGTTTACTAGAGATGAAATTTGAGTCAAAAATGTCTTCTAAAGGAGTGAGGCCTGTAGGTAGAAAATTATCCTTCAGCTCAATGACTTCACACTCTGCTGCAATTGCATCCTCACCTTCTCTTTCATGCAGTTCCTGTAAATCTGTTTTAGTGAACTTGGTGGGATGTAGAATTTGGTTTGTTGTTTCAGCAGAGATATGTGTTACAATTTTGTCTATTTGATTGCTTTCATCTATTATGTTGGAATCCATTTTTGTGTTTGAGAACTCTTCTTTCAAAGTCAATAAATTAGTGATTTGTGTGTCATTTTCAAACACCTACCAGTTTTTGACATTATCTAGTACAGCAGGTCTATGTCTTATTTCAGCAGTGAATCAGTGATTGGGCTTAAATGGAAATTTGCAAGTGCTTGCGAAGGTTGCTAGACTATGGGCATGCAGATTTTGATTCCTTGGAATCTTGGTCAATTGGGATTCAAGAAAGGTGTTAAGAATTTCCATTGTAGCAGCTCTATATGACATCAACCTAAGATCATTTGTAATGAAGTTACCCTTTATTTGTTGAATGATGAGGTCAGAATCTCCCAAAATTGATATTCGAGCTGCAACTAAGTTTTTTATCACTTTGAGCCCTAAGAGGAGGGCTTCATATTCGGCTATGTTGTTAGTGCACCTGAGGTTTAATCTAAATGCATGTCCCTCAGCATGGTCATCCTCCACATTGTGTATCCAAACCCCCGCCCCTACTCCTAGCTCATTAACAAATCCATCAAACTCTAGATACCATAAGTTTTCTTGAGTTGAACTGGTATTAGGAGCCTTTTCAATTTGCTCAGTAGGCATAGTTGGTTTTTTAGTCTCATGGGATTCCTCTTGTGTGACAGTGAATTTATTGTTTTCTAGGACTTCTTGAATCTGAACTGTGGATTCTTTGTCTAGGAATTCACCCTAACTTAAAGCCCCAATCTTAACATCAATTTGGGTTTGAATCTCAGTGTTGTATAAGATAAAAGAGTCCATGTCTGAATGCATAGAATAAATGGGAAAGTTTTGGGGTTTTTCTTGACTACTTACTACATACTTCATCAAAGTTTCTCGGTATAGCCTCTTAGGATGGCCGAAGACTGAGATAGTGGCATAAGACATGTCTAGTTGCAAAGATCCTTGTAGCTTGGCACCCCAGGATCTACAGCATTCCATACTTGGGTATCAGCTACCACCACATCCATGAGAATTGTCGTGGCTGGATATTGGACTAATGACACACACAGATCCTTGATTAAGCCTAGACACCGGACCTGACTGGAATCAAAGGAAAATAGGTCCTTGTATGGCCTTGTGATATCTAGGTCCAATTTTTCCATGACAGATTTTGGCATTCGATTATGGGAGGCTCCTGAATCAAACATTGCATTGTGAAGCACTTTGTCATGAATGTTTAAACTTACATAAAAGGGAGGGACTCCTCCATCTACTGATTTACCATTTGCTTCAGGGCCAAATATAAGTTCTGATTGATCATCAAGGATGTTCAATGAATCTTTATTTTCCGAAATTTGTAATGATCTATTGATTTGTTCCCTAAAAAATTCATGCCTAGCCAATTCAGATAATGGGATGGATACTTTTAACTTACTTATTTCAGCCTCCATACTAAAGGGTTTTTCTGTTTGTATTTTGACCTTTTGGGCAGCAAGGTTGTGTTTTTCCAGCAGGTTTTCAACAATTGCCTCTTCTACTGGAATGTTATGATGAACTGGAGTTACATGCTCCCCATCTTCCAAGGGTTCCTCTACAATTTCTCTGAGTGGAGAAACAAATGTACAGTGTTGTTTTGATTTACCTTTGTCTGAAACATCCTCAACTGTTGGACTATTTGGATGGGAAGTTGATTTAGGGATGATTGGTATATGAGAGTCCTTGAGTTTAGTTTTGGTAGGTTGCTTGATTGTCTTTTGCTCGGGATCAACAGGTATGTCTATTCTCCTACTTCTCAAGTTGTATTGCTTGTGGACTTCATACATAGATGTTTCATACCCTTGCTTAAAATCAAAGGATACCCCTGATTTCATTTGACATTGACTAAGAGTATGAGCCTCTTGGTCTTCTTGAGTTAGGAAAATTGGTTGGCCACTATTGAGACCCATTAGGTTAATGTGGGGGTCCTTTATTGGTTCACTAGATGTGGAAGCTTCTGCATAGTTTTCTTGGAAGGGGGGCCTTATGTTTTGGCCTGGACCAACTTTTCCTACATTGGGGTTTTGATTTTTTCTAAAGTTTGGATTTCTTGCATTGTTGTTTGGTTGGCTTTCCCATGAAGATTTCCTCTCAATAGTTTCCACTCTATCTCCCAGCCTGTCCATGCCTTTAATGATTACATCAAGTTTCTATTCAAAGGCAGAGGGTTCCTCTTTGAAAGTTGTTCTTCTTTCAGATCTAGCTCGATTTCTTTTAGAAATTAGATTGGCTTCAACACTCACAGCTATGCTCTACATATCCTCAAGGCTAGGAGGAGCTCTCTCCCTGAGCTGGTGAGCCATGTCTGAGTCAAATCCATCAGGGAATTTGATCAATGTTAAGTCTGGTGGTGGTCTAAGATTTATTAGAATAGCAAGGTAGGTATTGTTGAATCTGGCACAATAATCTTGGACACTCTCCTGTGGGCCTCTCTTCAAGTTCTCATATTCTGTTAAGATGTGTAAAGGGTCTTTTTTATTTTCCCACCTATTTAGTAAAGTCTGGTAAAGGGCATCTAGATTAGCTATTGTAGTTGGAGGGAGTGACCTAAACCATGTCCTTACATCACTAGTTAAGCTCTGGACAAAAATTTTCATCCTGACATCATCATCATCAATCTCATAATTTTCAAAATAGTCTGTCATCCTCTTGGTATGTTGTTGAGCAGTGTAAGTGCTAGTACCATCAAAATAGGTAATTTTCTCCTGATAATCCTACGGCATAGCCCCTAGATTGGGAGGCAACTGCAGGGGAGCATATCTATTTGCCATATTAGTAAGGAAAAGTGGGACAACTGGAAGCACAGGGATAGCAACTGAAATAAGTGTTGTGGATGGAGGGGTGGAAAAGAGATTTTGGAGTGATAAAGGTGAACTGGAAGAAACTATAGCAATAGGAAGAAGGGCTTGAGATTTTGCTGTAGTAGGTTTCGTTTGAATAGGTTTCTGCTAGGGTGTTTCAAGATTTGAATCAGCGGAACTCTCTTGATTTTCTGGTTTCCTAAGGCCCTTAGCAATTAAATTTGGATTGTCAAAAATAGCTGAAGGATTTTGGTATGGGGTTGACCTTGTGTACCGAGTTTTCTTCTTTGGAGCCAACTTCTAAAGTATATTTTGGGTATTTTCTGGGAATATTTGGAGAATACAAGTTTTGACAATATCTTTGAAGGAAGCTACTGAAATGTAGGAGGATTTGGGGCTTTCCTTCAGGTAGGTTTGAAATAAGGATGGCCAAACAAATCTTTGAGACAGCTGTTTAGAATCTAAAGCTAAATTGGAGTTGGACTGAAGTATCTTTTATTTACTCTTGTGATTGCACAGCAAAGATAGTTTCAAAGGTTGCCTAGCTAACTTCAGGCTCCATCTGTAGCTTTAGAGATTAGACAGTAGTAACAAACATTCATTCAGTCCCCAGCGGAGTCACTAATGATGTTATCACTCAGGTTTTTCCCCAAAACTTGTGAGAAAAGGGAATACGGCCGAGGTAACCACTAACCAATCTTTTAGATGCAATTTCTAGCCAAACTACATCCAGAGAGGGCTCTCTCTTTATAATTTAACTTTGCTTTTTGAAGTTTTATGCTAGTTATGATGTACAGAGTTTTGTTTTAAGTTTGTTTGGATGGTGATTTCAAATAGAGGTAGGATGCAAGTCTGAAAGAGTTTATTCCATTGGGAAATGGAGTCTATGAATATGGATTGCTGAGTGTGTTTCTGTGATGATGGGCAATACTATAGAGCAAGATAATAAGTTTTGGAACAATATTGAAAGCTAGAAATTGATGGGATGTAAGCCAGGGGGTAAAGGGCAGTCAAGAATCCTTTATCATGATGCCAGAGGGAAGGTGCATGAATATTTTCAAGGAGCGGTGAAGAATTCCTTGGCAATTTTCAAAATGAAAGAATTAGTGGAAACAGAAGCATCTAAGAATTTATGTTTATGCTAGTTCTGAAGAAAACATAAATAACAGCAGGAATTGAACACATAGTGTGTTTAAACAAGTTCTGGGCTATTCTTTTTCCCTGTTGTTAAGATTATGAAACATATATGAAATTTTGCAAACATAGAAGACACAAAAACACAGTTTAGAATAACTTATTGAGCCAAAGAAAGACACAAGCATTCTGTAGCAGAGCCCAGAATCATCAGATCCACATTTAGAAGGTCCAACAACAATGCATTTCAATAGCCTTTGTATTAATAAATATCAGAGTTAGAGCGCAATCCGAGAGGAGAATCACCAACATCAAATACATTCCTTGGGGGCGTATTTATACAAAAAGAGAGTTACAAAATATCTTGTGGATAAGATATGAAGTAATAACTTCCTTCATCTACTCTGTCAGAGAAATAAATGCAGAAATAAAGGCAGAAGTTATTGTGGCTGTGCTGGCTCCTTTAACTAACAAGATATTTTAGACTTTTCAACCCAGGAATTCGGCTGGTAGTTGCATCTTTAATTTGCATTCCTGAGTTGTTGTCCTGATCTTTTCACCTGCTCTTGATTTATCTTTAATGTGTGTTGATCCTCGCTTGAGCTCCTTCCTTCATATCTGCCACGTGTCTTGCCATTAGACCAAGTGTACATAGGCAGAAAGATCCAAATTACCTAGGTAAAACTTCCAGCATACTCTGCCACCACTGTTCTATAGGCAACTAATGTCTTTGTATTTTTACAAGTATTTCATCAGCCTCAGTATACCTGTAAAAGTTAGGCTTGACTTCAAAAAGATGATTTATTTCATGTTCTATAAAAAACAAATTCTCCAATTTGTCATATAAACTCTGTCTGGAAAGAGGTCCTCTGTCTTCTGAAGTGCTAGATGATGCAGTGATCTGATTTGTTACATACATGTTTACCCTGTGAGCATATTGTTAACGTGATAACAATTTTTTATTGCTTGTTAGTAAACTGGGTAGACCCTTCTGCTGCAAGTTGGTGAATTTCTCTTTGAAGGCATTAATGTCCATCTGCATCTCTTGACAGTTCCTTTCCAAAGTCTGTACAAAATTTCTCATTGTTAGCACCTTCTTCACTGTCAAAATGGTGCCTATCCTGTCCGAGATCTCCAAAGCTGCTAGCTGTTCTTTAGTATTGGTATTCAAAAAATGGATGAGCCTATTAGCTTGCTCAGGCATATTTCCTAATGATGCCCTGGCTCTTTGAATTTTCTCTTATGCCCTTTCTATCAATTCAATTTGTTCATACATTGTCTGAATTGATAGCCATTGGTCAGTAATGGACTGGCCAATCTTGGTCCACAAAATCATTTTAATGTCTGCCAAAGGTTTATGCAAGGTGAGATCCTTTTCCAATGATTTCACCTTATTCTCCAGGGCCTTCACCTCTCTGGTCTTCTCTTCCACTATTATTTTTGACTTGTCATAGCTCACCTCTAGCTTGGCTAGTCTTTCTTTTGCCTCTTTGAGCTCTGACATTTGAGCTTCTAGCTCTTTCACTCCCTTCATCATTTCTTCCATCCTCATGCTGGTCTCAGGCTCTGTTGTTGCTGCTGCTGTAGCATCTGTAGTTGTTGTACCTATTGTTGATGCTGGCTTAGCGGGGGGGATTGCTGCTATGTCTATGTGGGGAGCAGAGACAATTGTTGGAGTTGTTTCAAGTGGCTGGGAGGTCGACTCTCCCTGCTTAGCCTGCAATGCTTTCTCCAACTCTTGCTCTATCTTCATTAGCCTTTGATTTATTCTCATCAATAAATCCATTACATCCTCTTCTGCTTTTTCTTGTGCCAGTTCTGTTGTTTGTGGATGCATGGTGACAGGTAGCTTCAATTGCTTTCTAAGGGCAGAAATATCTTCCTCCTTCTTCTTTATCAATTCTTTGATGCCCTTGGCATCCTTGGGATCATGTACCAACTCAATAATTATTTCTTCCAGAGTCTTTATTCTGTTGTCTTTGGCTAGAGAAGAGATCTTCTCCAAATCCAATTGAGTAGATGTATTACTCAATGACTCTTTTAATTGGTGGGCCAACATTGATTTGTCTGCCAATGTGGCATAGACCATTTCACCCTTTTGTTTGTGCAATTCTATTTGGTCCATTAGGTGTATATCTTTGGCAAGGACCTCTAGATTGGTCCTTCTGTAGTCAACTGCAGACTGTGGCTGTTGAACCTTGGGTTTGAAATGACTTAAGATCATTTTCTCCTCCTTGATGTCATAAGCTGCCATTAGTCTATGCTGTTTGGAGGGTGTCATCTTAAGAAATCAATCATACAACTGAATTCTTAATGACTCATTTTGAGCCTTAATCTCCATAAATGTTTGTTTTATATCTGATCGTTTCTTGGCTTGTGACCTTGAGGAGGAGACTTCCATTCCATATTGTCTCTCCCCTTCTTGTCTGTGAGAACTAGCAGAAGTTTGTTGGCTGATGGCCCTCTCTCCTCTTGTGCTTTCAGTGATGTCTTCCACAGTGTCCTCTTCAGTAGGATCTACCCTTTGCCTCTTGGCCTCTCACTGTTCTGTTGACCCACTTGCAAGTGTGGTCTCTTCTCGGTCTCTTTTCTTACTTCTCTCCTCAGGAAGAGGAGTCTGCAATGCTGGTACTTCTGGTGCTTGTGCCTATAGTGAAGGGGCTTGCCTTTGACTATGTTCTTTTGAGGTAGTTGTTTTTTCTTCCATTGTTTCTTGCTCTGCAACTACTAACTCCTTGCCCTTTGTTGTCCCTGTTGTTGGTGTAGTCCTTTCCTGGGCAACTTGTTGTGAAGTTGTAGCAGTTGATGAGCTTTCTCGGGTTTTCTATGGTATTTTGAACGACACCTACCCAAAAGAATCTAAGTCAAGAGTTTTTTCCAAATTTTTCATGGTTTGTTCCATTTTCTCTTCTTCAGTTAACTCTTCAACTAGTGTGCCCTCCACCCACTCATCTTGGTTGGCAAACTTTTCTATGTCAGGGATGCTTCAATTTTCATAGGGTGCCAACCTATATTTTACCATTCTTGCATTGATGAAGCCATTTGGTTCATAGGGTACCCACCAAAATCTTCTCTTGAGTCTAAGTTTTTGACCCAATATTTCATCAGCATCCTTCCATCCCTCTTTCTTGTTCATAACAAAGGGGCGTAACTGGTCTCTGAGTTTCAATCGGGCCTTTTTCTTTGTGCTATGGAAGTGACTTAGATCTGAATTGGTGAATTGCCTGAAATATTCCAAGGCAAACAGTATCATTGGCACATATTTGGGTAGCTTGTAGGGGCATAGCTCACAGCCATATATCCTCAGAATGGTGTGATTCTGGTAAAAGTACCAGTCACCTATTTTATAGTTTTTAGAGAGATGTAGTATCTTTTTCATATCACATGTCAGTCTAGGAGGAGGAGTTCTCATCAGGAGAGAAGAGACTGGGTATACAAATAAATCAATAAACTCACAATAAGAGTAGGGAGAGCTGCGGACTTCATGAAAGATTGGGGTCCAAAAAATCACAAACCTCCTTTCCCCTTTATGTTCCAATTTTCTAATGGGGAATTGGAAGATATCTGGCTAATAATATAAGAAGAAATGATAGATATAGGATGAATATTTAAAGATTCCCTCCCTGTCTAGCCTCAACAATTGGTCATGTATCTTATTGGCAATAAATTTGGCATAGTTGTATTTGACAACAGGGGGCTGCCCTGGGGTAAATATAGACATCATAACCAGTGTGGTTTCATCAATATGCTCACTTTTCTTGAACCTCAGAACAAAAGATATCATATCAACAACTAATCTACCCACTTCAGTGAAAGATGCATAGTGGAAAGGAGGTGGCTCCTTAGGCTGGCGATCTGCTCTCATAAACACTTGGGCAATTCTGGTTATCTCTGAGCTGGAGAGTTTGGGGCCCTCATCCAGCAAGAATTTCATGGTCAGAGGAAACTGGAGGTGGGTTGGTTTGAAGTTCAGCATTTGATTTATAGAGTCAAGAGTAATATGAAAAAGGATAGTACCAGATGGACTCTTAACTGCCATGTTTGTTGGCTCATAGTTCTCACAGTAGAGGTGAATTATCTCAGGGAAAATATTCACAGAGGGGAGGTAGTATCTGGGTAGATTTGATTCCCATATGCCATAGACATCATTTTGGTTTAAGTAACTATTTTTGAGCTCACAGACTGCTTGTAGATGGTTTTGGTGGCCTACTAGGTCTTGGATTAGATAGTCTTTATCAGCTAAGGGCAAATGTTCCAACTCCTTGTGGGGTGCATTAAGAGGAGTGATGTTCAAGGCTACTGGACCTTCCATGGCTAAACTCTGTTGCCTTTAAAATTAGAAATTTTGGCTCTGTGCAAGCAAATAGGCAAAACAATGGCTCTGTGGATTTCTCCGGGATTTTCACCGTTGAAACCGGTTTGTTGGCTTCAATTTAGCTCTGTGGATTGAAGTTATGTGGAGAAACAGGACTTATGGGCTTCTTTGGCACAATGGGCTACTATTATGGGCAAAAGGCAGCTTTCGGGGTTTCTTGGAGAACTTGCAGGGCCAAACAAGCTCAATTTTAGCTCACTGTGCAAATTTATGGTGAGTCTTTTTGGCAGCAACACAGTGTTTCTTCTTCAAATTATAGGTGTTGTGGGCAATTTTACAGTGAAATCCAATAAAAATAGGGTCGGGAGCAATTTTTTGTAAATACCTATTTTCTCAGTGGACCAGGTGAGCTGAGGGGCCGAGCTGTGGAGTGAAACTGCTGGGTGGTGGACTTATACGATGAAAATGCTATTTTTCATGTAAATTCACATGCACAGGTCGCTTGGAGAAAACAAAGATAAATGGGTAAAAACAACGTTTTCACCCCTTTTTACCCGAAATTTTGACTTTGGCGGGTTCAGAGCGCTTTTTTCTGATGATGTTAGCATCATGTCATTTTGTCGTGTAGCGGGGTATAGATGCTGACATGGTAGGTGATGTGGCATGTGACATGGCGGGTGATGTGTCAGGTGACGTCAGTAGATAGGAAGGTGGCAAGGTGGGTGACATCATCAAGTGTCGTGGGCATGACGTCAGTAGGGAGGCGGGCAGGTGGTAAGTGGTATTCCCCGCAACACTTTTGGGGGGAAGTGGTTTTGGGGGAAGGGGCTCTGAACATGCCGGGCGCTTGACACGCGTCCTCGGTACGGCAGAAATACCGCCCATCCCCGAGACGCTATAGTATGGCATGTTAGGGCTTGCGATATCACCGAACACCATTGGATCTATCAGCACTGATCGGACGGCTGGCGGGTAATGAAGGTGGCGGCAGGTTAACAGCGGGGGAGCCGCTTTAATTTTTTGCATTTTGTAATGTTTTTGCGGTGTATTTCGGACTTTGGGTTAAATGGGTTTTGTGGGTTTAATATGCGGGTTTCGGTTGTTTATTCAGCCAAAGGCTAAAAAAGTCCCGATGGGCACATGGAGGGTTGTTATTGGCCCCGGGTGGACCAATAACTCCCTAAAAAAATTTAAAATATAGCTATAGTTAGCTAAGGGTCGGGGTATTAGATTTTTTAGGGATTTTGTGTATTTTTAGATAATAAGGGAGGGGAATATACATAGGAGCTATATAATAGGGTTAGTAGGTTAATATGACTATGTGGGATGGGTTTGTATGGTTTAGGCTAAGTTTATAGAGTGAAAACTTGGGCATGGAGGGAATGAAAGGATGCCAAGTTATGAAGTTTACGAAACTTGGCAAAATGGAACCAAGACATTCTACACAAGCAATGTGGCTTGTTTTGCCTAGGTGAAAACACATTTTCACTTAGTTTTCTATGAAATGAAGTGGAGTAAAGGCAATGAGTAGATCTCATTGTCCTTGGGGGGAATATTAGTAACTGTTTCTTGGAAAAAGGGGGAGGGGAATTAGTCATGCTCCCTTTGTTTTTTAGCCACCTTGCCATGGTACCTTATGACTTTTATGAGAAGAAAACTTGTTTCAAAGGAGCAAATTGCTCATACACCTGGTTCTATACCATCAAAACTGCCTACCCAACCTAGTATACCTAAAATTTTCTCTTCATTTTCATTGGCTGAATTTGAACTAGCAAACCCTGATTCCTCTCTTTTCTTTTAGTTTTCCTCCTATCTAAGTCTACCCTTATCTCTTCCAAGGTTCAGATTAAGTTGTTGAGACCCTTTGCTTCTCTACCTAACTACTTGTCTGCCAAGATTGAACTGTTTGTGTAGAACTTTATTCTTTATTCTAAGACAAGTAAATTCAAACATGATCTAGCCAAGATTAGACTGTCTGGGTATTCATCAACTGTGGCAAGAGTCAACCACCTATACATAGTAAAATTCTACAAAATATGGAACCTTTGCAGCATGAAAAGAATGAACATATTTGGCACTTCTCCAGTCAATGATGAAAAATGAAACCTATTGGTATAGGAAGCTAACAGGACCAAACCCAATTTCTCATGTCTCATGGAAATTCAACAGATTCCTTTTCCACCTAATAAATACATGTAACTCATCTTAGGATACTCATGTCTAATATCAACTCATCCCACTTAGCAACTTACCGAGACAAATCTCATCACACCCAACCATGGTCATAAAAAAACTGAGCAACACAGTTTACATCTTGACATGCCATAACACCTGGCATGTCTTAGAATGCCTTGGAAATATGTGGCATGTGTTAACATCCCCTACATTCCTTGGCATGCTTTGACATACCTATCGCACCGTAGAACTTGCTGACACGCCTTAGTAGTTTAGAATACCTTGCCACTGCCTAACATATAACCTTGTCACTCCCTCCTTAACACACCTAGAACTCATTGAAACTCCCTCTCACATACTCTTATTCATTCATTTCCATGCATTTTTACCTAGTTCTTCCTCATGTTTCCCTTACACTCCTTAACACTCCCTAGCACACATTGGAACACCCTAGCACATGGCACATCTTGGCCTACTTCCCTAGCACTCTAGCATTCATTGACACTACCTAACATACCTTGTCACTCTCTCCTTAGCACACCTAGAGCTTGCTGCCACTCCCGCTAAAAAACTCTTATTCATTCATTTCCATGCATTTCTATCTAGTGCTCCCTTGTGTTTCCCTAGCACTCCTTAGCACTCCTTGACACATGCTGGTAGACCCTATCACCTATGACATCTTGGCATGTCACCTTGGACTTTAGCATGCCTTAACACTGCCTAGCGTACCTTATCATTGCCTCCTTAACACACGTGGAACTCACTAAAACTTCTAATCAGAAACTCTTATTTGTTCATTCCAATGCATTTTAACATAATTCTCCCTTTTTTTCCCTTTCACTCCCAGCTAACACTTCTTTGCATGCGTTGGCACATCTTGATTGCATGCCTCCATAGCACTCTAACATTTCTTAGAATTGCCAAGCATGCCTTGTCACTCGTCCTTAGCACACTTGGAATTCGTTGACATTACTTCTCACACACTCTTATTCATTCATTTCCATGCATTATGACCTAGTTCTCTCTTGTGTTTCCCTAGCACTCCCTAACACTCCTTAGCACACATTAGCACACCCTTGCACTTGGCACATCTTAACATGATTTCATACTACTCTATCAGGCCTTGGAATTTCCTAGCATACTTTGGCACTCCCTCCTTAGCACACCTATAACTTGATAACACTCCCTATTATACACTCTTATTCATTCATTTCCATGCAATTGAAACTAGTCCTCCCTTATGTTTCCTTGGAAATCCCTAGCATGCATTGGTGCCAGATCCTAAAACGTAACACATCTTGGCATGCCTTAGAACTTATCATGTCTGGGCATGCCTAACATGCCTTGGAACTTTCCAGCATGTTTTATCACTTCCTAGCAATCCCTGAACACCTTGGCACTCCCTAGTTGTCATACCCTCATAGATAGCCTTACTTTTTTTACAACTTGGGAACCCAACCAAGTCATTAAAAAATTAGTGTTAGTCCTAGCCCAAAGTCTCCCTTTGTCTGAAACTGCTTTTTCCATCCCCTTATCACAATCGTAGGCTTTCCTCCTACAATTCCTATTCTGAAATTATCCTAACGCACTTCATCAATGGGACACCACGGAATTCACTGACACTCCTTGGAATAATCTCTTATTCGTTCGTTTCCATGCACTTTGACGTAGTTTTCCCTTGTGATACCCTGACACTCCCAAACACTCCTAGGCATGCATTAACACTATCTGGAATATGTTAGCATGCCTTTAAATTCCTTGGCATGCCCTGGAACTCCTTAGCTATCATGCCCTCATAACTAGCCTTATTTGTTTTAGAATCTGGAACCCAACCAAGTCCTGCCTCATCTACAACAACTTGACCAAGTTCCATTTACTACAACTAGACTATGTCTTGCTCACCTAAGAATGGCCTATAACTCATCTTAGGCTTCTCATGTCCAATCTTAAATCATCACAATAACAAGTTACCAAGTCAAGGCTCACATCCAACTGTGCCCATAAAATAACTAAGCAACATAGTTTACATATTCACATGCCATAGAATTTGGAATGTCTAACAATCCCTTGGAAGTGCATGGCACGTATTAGCATCCTCTGGATTCCTTTTCATGCTTTGGCACTCCCTATCACACCCTACCATTCCCTGACATGCCCTGGCACCCTAGCATGCCTTGACACTGCCTAGAATATACCCTTGTCACTCCCTCCTTAGCACATTTGGAACTCACTCACACTCCCTATCACACACTCATATCCATTCATTTCCATGCATTTTGAACTAGTTATCCCCTATTTTCCCGTGGCACTCCCTAACACTCCTTGACACACATTGGCACAACCTAGGACTTAGCATGCCGCCCTAACACTCTAGCATTCCTTGGCACTACCTAGCATACCTTGTCAATCCCTCCTTATCACACCTACAATTCATTGACAATCCCTGTCACACACACTTATTCATTCATTTCCATGCATTTGAAACTAGTGCTCCCTTGTTTTTCAAAGACACCATAACTCTCCATGGCATGCATTGGCACACGCTAGCACCTGGCAAATCTTGGTATGTTTCCATGGCCTCTATCATGCCTTAGCACTACCTAGCATACCTTGTCACTTCCTCCTTAGCACACCTTGAAATCACTAACACTTCCTATCACAAAATCATAATCGTTCATTTGCATGCATTATTTTAAGCTATTTCTCCCTTGTGTTTCCCTAGCACTCCCTAACACTTCCTAGAAATTTTTGGCACACCCTAGAACATAGCACATCTTGGCCACATGACACTCTGGAATTCTAGAACGACTTAGCATTTCTTAGCATACAATGTCAATCCCCCCTTACCACACCTGGAACTAATTGACACTCCCTATCACACAATCTTATTCGTTCATTTCCATGAATTTTGACCAAGTGCTCCCTTGTGTTTCCCTAGCACTCACTAACACTTAGCACACATTGGCACACCTAACTACAATGAGTTTCACCAACAGTCAATCCAAAAACCCTTCTAGAGGCTAGATAGTTATGTGTTCTTGACTAAGAGACTAGGGTTAGGTTTATTGTATAGTATTCAATGTGAAAATATTACTAGGTGTCTTTACTGCACCAGCTGGAAGGTGAATAAGCCACAACCATGACTATAAGGTTCTTGAATCTGGAATTGTAAAACTAACCAGCAATTATACAACTATAAGATCTTTGGGAAATTTTAGTTCTCAGAAGAGAGTCATGGTAGTGTTTTTTCCATTCTACTAGACTCGAGAACTTGATTTTTAATTAGATGCAGAGAAGTAGTAGTTTGATTGTACAATTCAACAACATGATGGAAGCTTATATATGACATCAGAATTTAGTCTGTTATCTTCGTGGTGCAGACCCCACAATTTCCAATTTTGACACCCTCCTTGCAACAACACCCTTCGACTAGTTACCGAGTGACTTCATTACCTTTGATTTCCCTCTCATCATGTTGTTCACCCTCAGTTCCTTCTCCCTAAATCTCCTCTCACTGTGCTCATTTTCTTCCTGTTCTCCTTATACTAATTTCTCTCCTTTTTCTACTTCTTGCTCCATGCTTCTAGTTAGTTAGGACTTGGCTAACTGGATTTTCCATTTCCTGCCATTTGGCCTCCCATTTTCTCCCTATCTATCATTTTCCCTATTCCTGAGTCTGTTCTAAAATAGACAAGGTGTGAGGGAGGAGAAAAATATATTCACATGTGCTAATAGGTTGAAAAATATCTCCCCACCTCTATTGGTTGGATCAAGGCCTGTAAATATTATGTCTGTGAGTCTCTTCTTGGGTCTTGGATGGAATTATTTTTCGCTCTTTTAACTATATGAGTTGAGCTATATTATATTTACCCCCCCCATTGATAGAGTTTCTTATACTTATATCATGTACCTTGTATAAATACATATGTCTAGGTTATTGTGGTATATGTTGAACTTTGGTTATTACCCTCACCTTGAAGTCAGTGAGGTTCCATCTAACTCTCCCTAGTTAATACAAGGTTCCATGAGTTAGAAAAATGTGGCATCAATAATTATAAGTGGTTACCTTAAGGAAGGACCATTGATTGAAGCCTCATCAATGGAGGTTGGGTTGATGGTTAGGTTTTCAATTTAGTTAGACACTATTCATTATTATATTTTTGGGCATAGTGTAATTATGATATTCCCCATCTACAAAAGGATAACTGATAAGTGTTTCCCATAATCATGCAAGTGAAACTTCAACATGTACATCAAGGTAACCAGAAAATATTTATCATACTTACACAATACAAGGTGATAGGTAAATATTTACATTATATACATCAATTTACTAAGATTATGACCATTAGCATCATATCTACATATTTACCACAAGAGCAGGGTCATTACAACCCCTTAAAAATAGCCATAATACCTTCCTCTTTTTTATCTCATTGACCACAAGGGTTTAATTGAAAAACACATAGTTCCTTTAAATATGTTTAGGTTGAGGCAACCACTTTAAGCCCTTGAACTTCAAGATAATCCAATATTTTCAATTTGTTACAATAATAATTCCATTATTCACACTCCTCATCTTAGAGTTGCGTAGAGAGGGAGAATACTTTATTGATGCCAACCTTGTAAATGAACAACTTTTCCTAGTCATTGGTTGGACTCTCCACCACTAATTGAACAAGTATATGTGCTCTGAATCAAAGATGATACCTTAACACAAGTTATCAACACTTGAACATAAATTCCATGGATCTCATGGACAAAACATGGAAATATGGACAAAATATGGAGGTGGTAAGGCTTCAATTTTTTCCATTTAATAGGAAATATCACCCAAAAATTCAATCATTGAAGAATCAATCATATGCTAAATCACACATACCTTCTTGTTTTTAAGATCCTTGTGAACTTTCACCTCTAACCTTTAAATTTAGTGTCCTCTAGCACCCTAAATGGTGGAATAGTAAAAGTTGTAACAGGAGGTAAACTCCATTCCATATCACCTTTGTCAAGACCTCTAGAGACACCTACAATCCACATCCCTCCTTAGACTCAACACAAAATCTTGTTTTTCCCACTTCCTTTACATACCCTCCCTTCAATGGAATCCTCATGGGAAGGGCTTATGGTTGAAATATTACAACAACAAAAATTTGGCACACCATATTTTATATGGTTTTAAGGGAGGGGTGTTGGAAAATAACCATCTTATCCCCTATAGCCATGAAGATCTTCTCAATAGATAAATGAAATGACATACTTATAACTAGACCCAAAGAATGTTTTCAACATTCAAGGCCAAACTGAAATAAAAATAATCAAACCATGGATTAAGCATTTGCATTGAGTTTTTTAGCATTTTCAAACGAAAGGTTGAAAACCCACATTAAAAGGGGGATATTTTCACCTTAGCCTTTTCAACCTTTGCCTAAGACAAATCTATCTAATGGACTAGCTTGGATATGTCATGTCCTCGATTTCTAGAGTACTGAATAAATACTTTTGAGGCCAACTCCCTAGCTCCAACTAAAATTTAGTCCTATTGAAGAGGAAACTTGAAAAATCCTGCTAATAAGAGACACTTTTCCTTCCTTTTGATTGATTTACAACAAACCTCAATGCCTCTCCTTTATTATCTTCCTCTTCCATTCTCCAAAAAAAACTCATTAACCTTATATTATAAATGATTTATATAGGTAAGCATTGCAATCATTATCCTCAACTCATGGGGTACCTTTACACCTCAACCCATGCAAGTGGACCTAAGTCCATGGTACAACCCATCACACTCTAAGATGGCTTTAATTTTCTACTCAAAACTAGTGCATAACACACCTTACAAAGCCAAATGGTTAAGCCATCTCAAACTTGTGGGATTTTTGTCTTCATGGAACACATTCTAGCTAGTGCTCATCAAACATAATGCACTAACACCACTAACAAACACCAAAAGTCCAATATACCCATAATATGTGCCCTACACCCAAGTGCTTAGACTACACCTCCATAAAAAGTACCTTAAAATTTGGATGTCCCAAAACAATAATATCCTAATGCAATATAGCCTAGTTGTTAGGTTTGTGTAATTTTCTCCTTATCAGATCCTTGCACCTCCTTAACTCTCCATGAAAAATCTACTCCAATGGTCACCTTCCAAGGTCCAACACCTCCTTTTCTTGCATGAAGAAACCACCTATATATGTTGTGACAACCTTGCCAACTTCATAAGTGGGTTGTGCATATATTTCACGTTTCTTCTTTGTCTTGCAAAGTGGTAGTACCAAGCAAAGGGTATTAACTTCCATCAAGGAATGTTCACTTAGTATCATTGCCAAGTTTCCTTCGTGTAACTCATCAAATGTATTGAGTTTTCTTTGTAATTTCTCATGGTGCTTAACCCACTTGTCTACACCTCCATGATAGCTTTTCATTTCATTAACTATTCAATAACTACTTTTAATTTTCCAAGTTCCTTGTCTTCTCCTCTCAATTTATCATATGTATCATGCAATTAAAGTTTATTAACTAACCCCCAATAGTTGTGATAATGGGATTAGGGTCTCCCTTATCACAACCTGTAAATCCTAATGCATTTAAGCCCTTATCAAAGTGGGGGAAAGGGTGTAGTTGTAGGGGAATTGGCACTAAGCTTGGGGGTTCATAACATTTGGAGAAGTTGAATGGTATGGCCAAAAAGGTGGGAGGGATATATTCTTGTGTAATGGATGTGGAAAGGATAGGTCCAAGAATGGTTTAGTAAGATCTATAATCCTAGCATTAGAGAATGAGAAGGAAACTTAGGACCTAACGTCATATTGGGTAAGGTGCCTAGAGGGGAGGCAATGAGAGAAATTGACAGGGGAACCTCCAATAGTGGTGATAAGGGGATTAGGGGCTCCATTATCACAACCCATAAGCCATTAACTCATAACCACTAAATTCCTTATCCCATTAACCCCCATGCCATCATCCCTTAACCCGTACATTCATAAATCAACACCCATTAAACCTTAAGACACTGGCCCCTAACTTGAAATCCACGAACCCCCTAAGCCCTAACCCATTATCCTCTTAACCTGTGACCCTTAACCCCTAAACCCCACTAGTACATATGGGCATAAGATTTGACCTCGTATTTCAATAGTTTAGTCATATTGTCGGCTTTTACTTGAAAATATTTTTATTTTTATTTTAAAGCTCTAACATTTGTGAGATATCTGACAAACAAAATTATCATCGAATATCTAACGATATGTTATTCAAATATCCAACGATAAATTTTTTGGTTAGATATGCGAAAAAAATTGAATGTTTTTTAGATAGCCAATGTTTGACTAGGTCAATTATCTGTTTATCAGAATACAGACGTTAGATAGATTCAATATTTTTCTAGTTGGAGAGAGAGGGAGAATTCTTGATTGATTCTAATGTGGAAAATGAACAACCTTGCCTACTCATTGGTTAGACTCTCCACCACTAGTTGAAGAAGTATATGTGCCTTGAATCAAAGATGATATCTTAACACACATTATCGATTCTTGAACATAGTTTCCATGTATCTCATGGAAAAAAGTTGGAGAGAATCTTTGAATCTTAGGAAACATTTTCTCATAATCTACTTAATATATAAGTATTAGGGCTTCAAGTTTTTCCATTTAATGGGAAATATCACCCAAAACGTCAACCACTGAAGAATCAATCCTATGCTAAAGCACACCTACCTTCTCATTTTTAAGATCTTCGTGAGCTTTCACGTATGACCCTTGAAGTCAATGCCATTTAGAACCTTGAATGGTGGAATAGAAGGCATTGAAATAGCAAGTAAACTCCATACCCATTTACCTTTGTTAATACCATTAGAGACACCTGTAATCTATACCCCTCCTTTGACTCAACATGAAATTTTATTTTTCTTCCACTTATTTTACAAACCCTCCTTCAAGGAAATCCTCACAAGAATACTTGTGGTTGAAATATTACGATCAAAAAATGGGGCACACCATCTCTTTACAAGGTTTCAAGGGAGGGGTATTGGAAAATGACTGTCTTATCCTCTATAGCCCTTAAGACCTTCTCAACACATAATTGAAACAACCAAGTGATAACTGGACCCAAAGATAGATCTCAACTTTCAATCCAAAACTAAAATAGGAAGAATGAAACCATGGATTAAGCATTGGAATATGGTTTTCAAGAATCAAGGACCTCCTTTCAAGACAATGACCTTGTTTTTAGCATTCTCAAATGGAAGGTTTAAACCCCACATTAAAAAGGGGATATTTGCACCTTATCCTTTGCAACTTTTTCCCAAGACGAATCTATCTAATGAGCTATCTTGGATATGTTAGGTCTTGGATTTATAGAGTACCCAATCATTTCTTTTGAGGCCAACTCCCTAGCTCCAGCTAAAATTTAGTCATATTGAAGAGGCAACATGAAACATCCTACTAAAAGGAAATATTTTTCCGTCTTTTTTATTTATTTACAACAAAATTCAGTGCCCCTTATTTCTTATCTTCGTCTTTCATTCCCCATCAAAAAATTATTAATATTATATCATAAACACTCTATATAGGTAAACATTGGAATAATTTTCCTCAACTCATGAGGTATCTTTACACCTCAACCCATGTAAGGGACCTAAGTTCGTGGAACAACCCATCACACTCTAAGATGGTTCTAATTATCTCTTCAAAAATAGGGCATAACACACCTTACAATGCGAAATGGTTAAGCCATCTGAAACTCGTGGGCTTTCTGCCTTCATGGAACATATTATAGCTAGTGTTCATCAAACACAATGCACTAACACCACTAACAGACACCAAAAGTCCAGGATAACCATAAGATGTGGCCCACATCCAAGCGCTTAGACTACACCTCCATAAAATGTACCTTCAACTTTACATGTCCAAAAGCAATACTATTCTAACCCAATATGGCTTATTTGTTAGATTTGTGTATTTCAATCTTTATCAAATCCTTGCACCTCCTTAACACTCCATGATAAATCAACTCCAATGGCTACCTTCCAAGTTCCAACACCTCCTTCTACAACACGAAAAAGCCACCTATATATGTTGCAACAACCTTGCCAACCCCTTTAGTGGGTTGCACATATATTTCACATTTCCTCTTTGTCTTGCAAAGTGGTAGTGCAAGGAGAGGGTATCAAATTTGATCAAGGAATGTTCACTTAGTATCATTGCGAAGCTATCTTTCTACAACTTGTCAAATGACTTAAGATACATTCACAACTTGTCATGGTCCATAAATTTCTTTTCTACACCTCTAAATGAGACCAAAACCCCCCAACCCATCTAACTATTCCCCCTCTTCAACCCTTGTTAGAGTCTTCTTAGATGTGCACCCATTCCTCAAGCAAAACATAACACTATCATCCCAAATGTGCATGCTCGTTCCATCTTTTAATGCCTTGTTGAAACAACATCTTCACACTGTTTAAAATGAAATGTTTACATCTTAAGGAAAATCACCTACTTTGCTAATGACAACCTAAACTATGTGAGTGACTTGGAGAGGACTCCATTTTATCAAGATAAAAACATAGGGTCTTACAGACCCATTCACACAACAATTTGAATATATTTAACCTAGGGTACATACCGTACTCCTTCAAAATTTGTCATATGACATTTAAGAAATTAACACTTGTTTTTAATCATTAAATCGGCTTACTATATACTCTCTTTTGTTTGCACCACCAAATATGAAAGAACACTTAAATATTATCAATACAAGAAAGTTAATAGCACATGTTTCCTTCTTACGCTTAAATGTTTTCAATACAAGCAAGTTAAGAGCACATGTTTCCTTGTGAAAGGTCTCACATTAAAATTCAAAAAGTAGAGTATGTCTACGTCCATAAACTTTAACAACAAAATCTTTACCTAGAAACAATAATCTTAAAATTAAATTATTATTATTATTATGTAATACTCCAAATATGCAAGAATTCTTTCAAACACAACAAAAAGTCCCATGTATCCAAGAGAAAATAAAATAATGTATAATGTATTTAAATGAAAATAGAATAATGTTATTAAAATAAAGTAACATACTTATTGTATAGGAAAGAAAATTTTAGCATATTTGAAAAAATTAAGTGTTAATTTTTCTTTACAAAATCCTCCCAACCCCAATCTTCGTTTAAGTTCTAGAATAAATAGTATTTGTTCACATTTTCATGGGGCGGGAACGAAAATGAGATTTAAGAGAGTTGTGAATTAGTGTTTTACCAGTAGCAAACACAATTTCGAACCCTACCATTGGATCTTCAGCCCATTGACTGCGCCAAGGCCAACCATGGGATCTTCTGTCCATTGACTATGCTAAGGTACGTTCCATTTTTAACTTCACTGCATTTCCCCATTTTCACCCTTCCACAAAGAGAAGAGTACACAAACCTCATGTCTTTGGTTAAAATTCCATTGTTTTTTAGCATCCACACTCTTATGTTTAGGCTATAATATTTGTGCTACATTTTGTTACTGTTTCCAAGGAGGGCATTGGAATTTGATGAGTTTGAGAGACCATTTATCATACTAAAAGAGCAAGAGTAGAAAACCCTAATGAGAGACTTAGATGCTCAGAAGGCCAACATTACAGCGGCTAGGGCCATTGTGAGAATCCTTTGCACCTCACTCGGCCCTAAGGGAATAGGAAATATGCTCCAGAGCGTGATGTCACCATTAGTATGCTCCTATTCCATTTATTCATTCTCTATTTTTGGATTAGTATGGTCTATTCTATTTATTCATTCTCTATTTTAGAATCAATGAAAACCCTTAAATTATGAAAATAAGTAGAAATTATTTTAAAAACCACCAACTCCATCTTACCTAGTTAATGTGATCATTTCTCTATTTTTAGAACGATGAAAACCCTTAAATTATGAAAATAAGTAGAAATTATTTTAAAAACCACTAGCTCCATATTACCTAAATGTTAATGTGATAATTTCTCACTTCCATTACTAGAGTGCACTATTACTGTTTTCTCTTCGTCGAGCAGCTAATTGAGGAAGATATTGGCTTTGTTGTGGCTCTTGTTCAAGAAATCATCAACTCCTGCACCACATAACAACACATCAATAATCATGTAGATTGGGATGGGTTTTGACTGGACAACAAGAGAGGAATAATTACTTTTGCACATATATTAAATTCCCATTGCAGAGTTTATGTGATCAATTATCCAAAATTCATGTTTATGCACTAGAACATGGATTTGGAAGCCTGTTGAACATGCAGAAGCATTCATGAATTTATGCAATTTAGTTGGCACAATTGTATAATTCCCTCTGGACTGACTTCTTGTCCGTGTTTGTTTGCAAAAAGGAAATTATGAAGAGGGATGTTGTTTTAACTCTTCTCACATGCAAGATTGGGGATCAGGTAAATAATATATGGAGAATTAGTGCGACATGCTTAGATGATTTTTCATTTTTGGTCTTTATTTGGGGAAAATTCAGTGCAGGCTATGGCTAATTCCATGGAGAATAGATAGATACCAGACTAGCAACACTCTATTTGCAATAGTTAGCGCCCGCTTCAAGGTTAATTCATCCCTTTGTATTGAGATTAGAAAAGTATCTGAATGCAATAGGATTTGATTGGAGGTTGACCAGTTTCTAGTTGTTGGTCAATTGGCAATCACTGGAGAGCTAATTCATAAAAGTAATTGGGTTCAACCTCTTGAGTGACATCCTAGAATGAAATTTGTTGCAGGTGAGTCTATGAATGCACTTCAGATTTTCTCAATAATGATTGGTGCAAAGATAGGCTCCAGTCCACAGGATGTTAAGACCCAATTGTGTAAAAATATTACAAACAAGCACAAACAAGAAGTCAATCTGGAGGGAATTACATGTCCTTGGTGAATTATATGTCATGCGTAGAAGAGACGGAAGAAGTATTTGTGTCTCCAATCAACTGTCTAACCATCAGATGGAAACATTGAAATGAATCCTCATGGTCATCCCCGACTGACTATACCTCTTTTTGTTTCATAGTAATCTGACTTTCTATTTTGTATGTCTGTCTGAATGTGTTCTTGTATGGGTCAGTTGGAAAATGTGTATGTTTGAATTTATTTTTTCTTAGTTTGATTTGAATCTGTGGGTTTGACATGGATGATATGATCATTGTGGTATTGTCTATCGTACTAGGGATGCCAATGTTTCCGAGTTCCACCTATGACACATTATTTCATTTTCAGGTTACGTCTACTATAAGATTATCTATAATTTCAAGCATGTGCTCATCCAACATTAATAGTGCTAATTACTCATGGCCCAGTGTTGAATTTCTTTTGTATGGGTCTATTGGAAAATGCCTCTCTTTGAATTCATGTTGTCTTGGCTTGATTTGGATATTTGTATTTGTCTATGGTAAATGGTTGATATGATCATTGTGGTATTGTCTATTCTAGATGGGATGTCAATGTTTCGGTGTGCAAGCTATGACACATTATTACAGTTTCAGGTTATGGATGCTATAAGATTGTCTCCAATGTCAACCACATGTTCATCAACAATAATAGTGCTAAATACAATCTTCCACACTATCTTTAAATGTAAATCGGGAAACCATTACATGACGAATCTTTATAGTTCGATGTGATGTATCAGTAGGTTGGTCTTCAATTGTTGGGATTCCACCAAAGATAAAGTAGAAGAACATAACATGGAACAACCATGTTGAGACCAAAACTTGCAACTTTTAGTGACATTGTCATAATAGTTACCTCAAGGAGTGCCTTGAAATCATTCACAACTTTATCTCATGCTATTACAGACATAGTTGCATCCAACCTTCTATATTGTATGCATAATTTTTTTAGTGGAACATCAATCAAATCCAACATACTCGTCCACTTGGATAAACTATGGCTTTCTCCTATGTCTCTATAATCTACTTCTTGAGACTTGGATTTGCATGTTCATTACTATTACCACTATCAAACATTTCAGCTGAATCTTTATTGATATTATTGACATAACTATTGCTAGAGGCACTCATATGTAACTTTGGGAGGCCTTGGAGAGTTTCCATGGAGTCTTTGATCTTTGAAGAATGAAAGTATGGAATGTCATATTTCAAATCCAATTCACTGACTCCTTCTAAACTTGCAAAGATCTAATCATTGATAATATCATCAAAAGTGCAATGCTTTAAGAAAGTCAGAAAAAACACAGAATCATCATTTAGATGGCTTTTGCAACCTTGAGTAGGGAAAATGCTATTGTCTAACTGAGTAAGGTGATCTAATATGCACTAATTGAAAAATACATGACTGCAGAGGGTGACAACGACTTCTTCAGGGGCATCATTACAAAGGCCACAAAGAGCCAATGAACCTTCCAAATGATTTATCAAATCAATATATTTTTCCTTGGGTAGCTTCGTTACTGCTTCTTCAGAGCATCTCCAAGTAGAAATGGATAAGCGAGTTTTAACAAAAAGAGGATGATCACATCCTTGATGAAGACGTAACAACATTAATAATATATTTACATCTATGTTATTTTTCATAGGTTTTTCAACATCATATACCTTGAATTGAGCTTCCACCAATAGGAAAACTTGAGCCTCTATGTATCAATGTTATCTTAGACCCTAAAACTACAAATACCCACAACACTCTCTTAGCGAGACATATGAGCCTCTGCATGTCGATGTTATCTACAACTTTGAAACAATAAATACCCACAAATCTCTCTCAATAAGATATTTATTTATAGAAACATCCAAAACGAGCGAGTCAGTCCGATCAGAGCTGACCTGGGGTTTAACCAAAACCACCTATTAGTTCTAAACCTTGAATTGAACTTGTGAATGAGATTTAGGCAAGTGGTAAATATCACGTTCTCCCGCAGAGAATTCAACCTTCTTCAAGGTAACTATTTTAGGAGATAATGTAATAATAGGTGCCCCATCGATGGTAGTACCTTTTTTGCACCGGAGCATTACTATCTTCAGGACAAATTGGAGCTTTTGGTATCCTAAAATTAGATTTCTAGGAATCGATAAATTTCTTTTGGAAATGGAAGAATTATAAACAACATATGGATCATATTTAAGAAACCTAAATTAGATGATAAGATCACCAATAGGATTTTGGATTGGTGTCCCAGAGAGAAGCCACCTTTGTTTAGCCGGTAAACCCCAACATGCTCTAGCAACTTGGGTCCTATGATTCTTAATACTTTTAGCTTCATCTAGAACTACCCTAAACCAACCCACTCTTGCAAGAGGGGGAGTAATAGTTTCACTTAAGGAGCCATGTTCTCCCTTTCTACTCTTTGTCTTCCTAACAATCTTTGAGGTCTTATTTTTCTTTTTAAGAATAAAAGAGTCAATTAGACCAAAATTATTAGGATTTCTTTCAACTTATTCATAATTATCTCCAAGATCATATTTTGGAACCCCCATGGAATAAGTAGTAGAAACAATTTAATGCTTTTCCAGTGCATTAGGGCCATTATTCCTGTTTCTTCCATGGTATACCACAACAAACAAATTAATTTTTCTTTTTTGATAACCTTGTCACAGATTTCTTGTGCCCATTTCTTAAGAACACTTGTTGGATACACAACCAACGTACGAGTCGATGGTCGACCTTTCTTGATAGAAAATGTGTTTTCTTTCCCCTTAATGTATTCCTCCAAAGCAATATCATTTGCATAATTATTTGATGCCTTTATTTGCAAGCATGTTGATACTACATCGTCTTTATCTATATTTAGTGACAGATGTTTCAACCTTTACTTGATTTTAATATTCCTGAAGACATCTGTTAGGAGGAGTCTCCTTCAAAATTAAAGCAATCATTGAGATAATCTATGACATCTATGAAATTTCATAAAATTAAAGCACCACATAATTTTGTTTCCATAGTGACATGTGAAATTTCAGAAGATAATAACAAGTGCCACCAACAGAAGTTTTAGGCAAAGGCATTGAGTTAATCAGTAAGGAACTTCGCACTTTAGAACTCAGTTGAAAAGTTTCCTAAGATTTACTTTTGATAGAAGACTATGAACTTGAATCTTCAGCTATTACTGATTGGATTTCTATAGCCTCATGTTCCAAATCATCATCCATGTTTTTAACACCACAATCCTTTGTTTCAATAATTTGTCTTCCAATAGCCCACATGATAAGTTTTTTTGTCTTCTGTTCCTTTTCCATGGCATTGAATTGAAGACTCTATGAAGCATTGATTTCTAACCCCTACTTCAGCTGACTTTGATGCTAATGAAGGTACCATAATTCTATCCTTATTTATGTACCTTGAAGAAGATGCTTTAATACTTCAAGTTAAATCCTTCATAATTATTTTTTAATTTGTTTCTCTGAATGCTTCGTGCCAGAAATATACAAAAACGTCAAAACAAGTAGATGACAATTCTCTATTTGAATTTCATATTCAAACATCCACGTTCCTTCTCCACCCTATCAAACTCACGCTCATCTCTCTACAATTTCTGTAATATTTCATATTTTAATTCCAATTGCCACTCAGATGGATATTATATTTGAAAAGTGTCACCAAACTTTGAATTTACTGGTGCAAAAGGATTACTATCCATATACTGAGCATTCAATGGAGCTTCTACATCGGGAATCTAAGAAACACAAATTGGCATAGTACCTTCTTCTAGTAAACTAATTTCTCCATGTTTAGAAGTGTTTGGAATATTATTGCACAAATTTTGACAATGATCCAACTTAAAAGATCCACCTCTGAAGTAATATGCATGTTCATATACACATTGTACAAAAATTCTAAAATCATATTACCATTTCACACTTTTCGGTTTTCAAACTAGGAGTCATGCCACATCCTTAATCATCATATTAAATGTAATATATTGATAAATAAGAAATATGGAAAATCCCATATGTTAATTGGAATAATTGTAGCCAAGGAGAAACACATTTTATGGACTTGAAATGGAATCCATAATATGAGTAGGGAAGGCAAACTCAAACTGAAAAGGATTGACAAGTATGAAAACTACACTGCTAAGAAATAAATGGTGATATTTGCATAGAACGAAGGGTAAGTTCAATTGATCTTGCAACTAGATGTGGGTCCTTTGAAAGTTGGGAGGTTAGGCCTAAGCACCATAATCAATGCCAATGGTTTACCCCATTATTATCCAGGGATCACAAAAAATTACTCATGGCTTTTTGCAATGTTTTCCTTGGGAAGAATAAAAAGAAAAAAAGAAAAAAGGTGGTGATATTGGCTAGTCTAATCCAAAAATGGTCGAAATTGAAGAAACGATATTGATGACATCAATCCAATAATATTGAAGAATAGATAGCCTAGTAGCATATGTCAAGTGGTTGTGTACTTTGAGGCTTGAGCTTCATGTAGGAGGTCTTGAGGTCAATAGAAGTAGATTCTCCTATTCATTAGGGGAATTGTGAGGTCTAAAATGGGCCTCCTAAGGAAATTATAAAAGAATAGTGGAAATAATAAAATAAGATTAGATTACATCATCAAATTTTAGAGGGAAGAAAGAAAAAACTATTTTTTCAACTCATATTTTCAACTTATTGCCCTATGGGTTTACTTAAATTTTGAGCGACAACACTCGTTGGATGAAGAATTTGATTCCTCATCCAAGGATTACCCAGGTTGCATACTTTCTATGGACCCTACTACACGAAAAATCAAAAATACTTGAAGAATGTGATTGCAATCACATTTTTTCATGTATTTCTCATTTTTCATGTAGCAAGATCCATCAAAAGTATGCAACATAGGTACGCCTTGGATGAGGAATTAAATTTTGCATCTAATGAGTACTCTTGCTCGAAATTTGAGTAAAACCTTAGCGAGATAAGTTTAAAATACGAGTTGAAAAAGTAGTTTTACTATTTTATTATTTTGTAATGTTTTTATTTTTTTACTCGAAAAATGGTGAACCATCCCCCCATGGTTGACATCATCATCTTGAATTCTATTGGTTCTTATAAATTTTATTTTGGCTGTACATTTTTCTTAGGAGGCCAATTTTAGACCTCAAAATTCCCCTAACGTAAGCATTTCATGAGTGGTAGAATTTAGGGTAGCAGCTATGCATTCCCAGTGCTTAGTTACTAATTCAAAAATTACCAATATATTCAAAGAAAGAAATGGAGCCAACATTCAATATATTCCTTTCCCACGGTTGATACCAGATCACATCATCATGCCAAGTGCATCCATAAGGCAAACCAAAATACTTTAAAAACCACAGAGCACATTATTGATAGAGTCAACCCCTAATATTGAGTTTAACCAACTAAAGCCTCTCTAATTGAGGTGTACTTGGAGAAAATAATTGTGAGTGATATTCATGTTGTGCTTATTCTATCTAAACACCTGAGGCTGCTATAATTTGGTTCTCATGCATTATCATCATAAAAGGCTTTCATTTGCTAAAGAGGTTAGAGAAATGTGTATTCAATCATAATCAATGAATTCCACAATAGGGAACATACTTTACTTCCCCACTTTGAGTCTTGGGAACATGATTCAATGGTGATAGAAAAAGTTTAAAGGAAAACTGATAGCCATCATGCATCCAATAGATGAAATAAAAGCAAGAGAACCAACCTCCAAGCAAAAGACCGCCCCTCTACCAAAAAAGGAATGTAATATAACAACCTCCTGATCTCAAGTCTAAGGTTATTTAGCAGCACCATTTGGACTAGCAAGCTTCCATGATTCTTAAGTGCTATTGGGAACCATTGGAGAGACACAACATGGGAAACGATACGCATACTCTCTCTTCACAACTCGCTATAAAAAATCTTAGATCAAATTTCAAAACAACAATACATATGAAATCAAATTCTTATCTTATGTTCTTTGCCTAATTTTTTATCTAACATGGCATGTGAGAAAACTCCATGCCATTTTATCTTTTGATGAATGTGACTTATGGGCTACTCAATAGTGGAAATCATTTTGTGATATATTGAGGTTGAATATGTTTTTAGGATCACATATTATGAATGTTAATATACAAATACATAGCACAATACATTCATATGAAGTTCACTAATAAATTGTACACACGTGTTGGCAATGAGCTTCTAAACCACAACCTTGATCTGTGAAAAACTTTGGATTTATCAAATGCAACACCTCATTTCTCCTACAACTAAGGGTCATGTTGAAGTGGTCAACAATATTCTTGCCAGACACAGTTGACAGGGATTGCTAGAAACAATGGAAAGAATGCACTGCAATTTGGATGCAAGAAGTGGTTACACAGATATTATGGAAGCCTTACTAGAAAAAGATCTGGAAATGGCTCGAATAATGTACATAAAGGGCTAGACAACAATGCACATGGAATCCAAAGGATCCAACTGCTTGTATGTGGTGAAGAAACTACTTCAGGTTGACCCAACAATATTTATGCTACCTGACAGAAATGACAACACACTATTTCATGTAGTTACAAGGAAGAAGTGTGAGGAGGTGCTGTCTCTTGATACAACCTACTAGAGTTTCATATAACTACATGACTTGGTTTAGAGTTGTACATTTTAATTAGTATGAGGAGGGAGTTGTCGGTTCAACCAAAAAACACAAAGGTAAGATTTATTTCCACTTGGTTCCAAAACCAACAAAAGCACATAATTATTCCCTAAAACTAGAGAAGTTCATGCTTCAACCCTAACAACTTTTTGAAGAAAATCCTTCTAACATCCACACTAAATTATACCATCCATAAATATTAGATTTCAGTGAGAATAATTTGAATTTAGCAGTAATGTAAATAT